>VWZI01010419.1:165219-191077 GCA_013396835.1 Psilopogon haemacephalus
TTTTTTGGTTTTTTTTTTTTTTTTGGGAGGCGGTTGGGGGTGGTGTTAGAGGAGAAGATCTTAAGAGGAGGGCTTAATACAAAAAAACAGGGAGAAAGAATAATGGTGGTTCAAAAAAATTATGCAGATGCCAGCCATGCTATCTCTATGATAACTGGAGATTATAAAGGTCTGGGTCAATAAAAGTCTGGTTGATCTGGCTTTACATTCTGTATTTTGGGAGTTAAAGTTAATAGTTTTTCTTTTTGTATAGCCATGACCTAATTATCAGTCTAATAAGAACTCCTTTACAAAATAGTGATAATGCAGTTCAACCTGTTTCCTGTGCTAACTGGATTTACTAGTGTTATCTAGTTCTGTTTCTCACTGCAAGTTTATACCACATGTAAAAACAACTATAATTAACCTAGCATTCTCGTGCATGTCAGAACAGCTGACCTCTATCTGGCTTTACCCTAGTCATGGCTGATTTAAAGACAGTTTAATACTTTAATCTGTAACACATTTTTGCAAAAGGTCTGAAGCAGACAAGATAGAATGACAAGAAGAGTAGATTCTTTATTTTCATAAGAATTTAATTTTGAAGATTAAGTAGCTACCCTTGAAAAGTGGCAGAATGGACAGTAGATTAATTTGAAAATAGTAACTAAAGCTGTTTTTTTTTTACAACAGATTCAAGTGGGACTTCAAACTATTGCTCCTTTGCTTGACATCTGAAAAATATATTTCTAATATTTTAGGCGACTAGTTTCTGGGATTTAGTCTGTTTTTATGTTTTGTTTGTTTTTGTTCATGCAAAAGTATCTGTTTTCTTTCTTATGGAGTATGTAATTAATAGTGTTACCCGACGGTATGTTTTTCTTGACTAAAGATGATTCACAGGAACAGGTTGATGTTTTCTGCATGGGTTACTAGTGAGAAGCTCTACCTCAACACTCGAGCTCTGAAAATTATGGATGGTGAGGATTACAGACACAGGCTGTGCGAAGCCTCCAGCGTACTTGAGCTTTCAGATAGCCGATTGATATATTTAAACTTATAAATATTGCATAACATGAACCCCGCTCTAAAAGTGGAAGCGAAATAATCCCCTGCGCCTCGGGTTGCTCTTGGCTGCTAGGATCCGTGCTTGCAGCCTGGCTGACCCAAGTGCTCCTGCTGCGCGTAGCCGCCCCGAGTAGGACCCGGGTTTGCAGCCTTGTGTGCCGGCTAGGCGAGTGGGGGCGACCGGGGAACAGCACCATCTCTGCAAAGCGGAGACCCAAGCGGGCAAACGGAGAACTTCACCAGGGCAGCAAGGACGGGAGGTGAAGTAGGAAACATTACTTCGGCCCGCCCCGTTAAAAAAAAACAACAACAAAAACAAAATAGTAGTTGCTGTTGTTAATGAAAATGTGGGCGGGGAAGTTGCGAGCGAGTTTCTATGCGAATACGGTGATGTCGGCAGCTGTGGGGGCGCGGCGTGGGCCGGGGGCGGTCTGGGGGCGGGGCGGGCCAGGCCAAGCGGAGCGGAGGCGAAGGGGGGCGCGTCAGNCCTTCCCGCGGCGCTCGGTGCCCGCGGCTTGGTCTCGGTGCCGGGGCTTGGCGGAAAGCGTGGTGCCGGTAACTGCTGCGAGTTTTCTCCGGACTAGCTGGCTCCCGCTCTGAATCGCGGCGCGTCCGCTTTTGGCTTTTTGTGTGACGAAGAGGTGATCCTGTTTGCGATTCTTGCACGGGGACCCAACGCTGGTTTTTATTTTCCTTGCAGAGTTTAGTGACTCTTCGATAAGGTAAGCAGGAATATCAATTTATGTAATTTTTCAGTTGATATCTTCATGTTAGCGGTGGTGGGGTGACGGATGGAGAAGCTGGCAATTAAAAGGAGAGCAAAGTTGGAAGCTAGTCAGCCCTTGGGTCAGTGAGCCGGGGGAGCACTTGGAAAAGGGGCGCGCAAATTTCAGACGATACACACAGACGATTAATTTAGAATGGGAAGTCACAGGCTTATTTTTTATTGAAAACTTGTTGTCAGGGTCATGTTTAAATGTCACCAAATATTTTATTTTAGAAATGGACTATTATTAGAAGATATCAAAAGATGTTACAGACACTGTTTTGCGTAAATACCAGTTTTGGGGAACAAGAAAAAGCTCTAATTGATTTTGGCTGGGGGAAGAAGGGATATATAAGGTCATTCTGGGCAGTAGAGAGCAAAGTAGGAATTAAAGAGGATTTAAAAACATAGCCTCATGTTTCTGGGTTCCTTGTATTAATAGGACTGTGGTACTTTGTTACTTCATGAACAATTTAATGCTGTAACACTTTGAACTTGTGAAACAGTACCTTTCTGAAAGGGATTATCTCCATCTCCAAGGTCAGTGTCGGGGGTGTGTGTGTCCGTGAAAGTTGTTTCATTTGGTATTGACTGATGAATGTCAGGCCTTCTACCAGGCCATATGTAAAAATGAATCTTTGGCTTAATCATACCATATTATGTTGCATTATAGGTTGCAATGTCAGACTGCTGTTGTCTGTAATGAATGCAACTGGGAAGTGTGGGAAGATGGACTGTCTTGCTATTTCAGCAGTGTTTAACCTTTCACAAGCTTGGTAGGGTGCTGTGCTTCACAGGTGCATTTTCTATTGCTTCTCTGAGTTGTTAGTGTTCTGCATCGCAGAGTGCCATACAGAGATTTCTACATGTACAGGGCAGAGTGCCATACAGGGATTTCTACACACGCAGGGCATCACAAAGGGATTTCTGTCTGAGATTAAGGCCAATTCCAGAAAGATTGGATTGCTGCTGCTTGTAGCCAGTGCTACTGAGATGGCTGAACAGAATAAACAAGTAAATACGGTCTTCACCTGATATTTGTTTGCATTATATAGAACTTCATATTGTTGCAGCTGTGATGAATTTTCTTTGGAAGTGTGACACAAATCAACCATAACTGTTTCTTTACATAGTTGTCATGCACAAGTGCTAGCAGTTGTGGTAAGTGTAAGTGTGAGGAAACTTTTGTTGAGTGGATGAAACTGGTAAAAGGAAATTGTTTTATACTACTGCAGCATGTCTTAATTCCTGACTATTTCTTCTATGTTAAGGTGGATCGTTTTTACTGAACACTTTTATCAGCTAGAATATAAAGATAACCATTGGGCAGCAGTACAGACCTATTGAGGAGTGAAGCTGAAAATCAATCAATCAAGCAAATTGAGGAGACTGTAGTTTATGCTGTCAGGACTTTAAACTTAGATAGAACTAAGAAATGCATGTGTTAATATTCTTTCCTCACTGCAAACACCATCCCCCTCCCTGAATTGTAAGGTAGCGATCAACTTCTCCTATCAAACAATAAGGAAAGAAGGAAAATTTGTTACACAGTACTTGCACTGATTGCAAACCCTCATTAATATTCTCATCAGCTAGGACAGTTCTTATCATATGTCATTGAGAAGAATATTAATTTACTTTGAATTTTTTGATACATTCTCAAATAATGGTACTTTTTTGAAGTATGAAGATTAAAGATGCTTGCTTTCTAAAGCAGACATTACAAAAATATTTCAAAAAAAGTTAATTTTGAAAAATACGGTGCAAAGAGTATATTAACTGAGGAAAAAAACCCCACAAACCAAAAAACAAACCCCAAACCACAATGAAACTACTAAACCAGCCCAACCATGAATTATAAGGCCAAACTTTTGACATTTAACTGTAAGTATAAAAGGCCTGAATCTTCAAATTCTTGTTCACTTGAGTAGTCTTTAAATGTGCTCATGGTCTTGTTAATTACAAAGTGACTATATCCCTTAATGCATACATGTAATTGATCTTGTTGAGTTTAGTCATTTTTCAGGCATCAATCCAATGATGAATTTTGATGCTAAGACATTAATTTTGTGCTTTTAAATGTATATCTTATGTCTCATTGCATCTTCTAAAATTTTGCCTACCTTTGTTTTGGGCTGCTTTACTTAATAGATCATGTTTTTAAAAATGGAGATTTGAAATTTCTCTCAAGGAAGTAAATTGACACTCACATGTTTCAAGGAGCTGATGTTCTAAATATACATCAAGTGTGGTCCATAGCCATTTCAGTCATCTGTTCCAAAAAGAAAAATCTGTCCTCAGTAATAATCCTTCTTCAAGCACATTTTTATAAGGATGTGATTTTGTGTAGTGTACTTCTGAGATCTTTAATAATACTGTTCAAAGGCTGAAAAATAAAATGCATGCTAATGACTTGAATAAAAAAAGCCCGAACAGCTGACAGTAGAACTGAGGCAAATTCAGGGAGGGGTTTTGTCAAATATCAGTATTTAGGGAACCCCCCTGTTTAAAGGGATGATTTATATATTGTGTTTACACTCACCAGTACAGAAAGATGTGCATGTGAGGGCTTATACACATATAATTACTGATAATTACAGAATGCATACAGCCCATCAGATGAACTACAATTGCATTTGATAGTGGATTGCAAAGCAGTTTGCTGGACTACAATCTTTAAGTGGTCACTCAGTAAAACCCCAGTTGCTGTGGCTGATCAGTCCTTGGTGTGTTCTAGATCTAATGTTAGTTTTTCATTCTGGTCTTTTTTCTTGTAAGTTATCCAGTAATCCTCAGTATTTGTTTTCTAAAATGCAAAGATATTCAATACTAGAGAAAAAGAACTGTTGCAATCATAGAAATTATGTCTCTAAGTAAACTTTTAATTTTCTTTAGACAAATGCATGCAGTTCTAAACTGTTGTTTTATATAATTTTAAACAATTTTTTTTGGCGTCACTCTTCTCTGAATGTAGAGACCATAAAATAATGAAAGGAAGGCTCTGTGTGGTTTCATTAATTTGAAACCTAACTAGAAAAGTGGTGCTCCAGTACAAAGATTTCTACCTTTTAACAGTTCTGGATTTTAAAATTTCAAATGGAAGAGGTTAAATGAAATGTGAGTAGCCAGTTCTGATTTTTTTTTTTCTCCAGATTGGCAAATATTATAGGAAAATACAGGACATTAAATGTTGCAGAAGTGAATCACAGGCTTAAGGGGAAGAACTTTTTGTTCAGTTTTTCTAAGCAAAGGCAGGAAAATAGTAGTTAATTATTCAGTGTAATTTGGCCTATTATGGTATTTAATTTTAAAGCAAAGTGACTAGATTAGTGATTTTATTATTTAATTTTATTATTAAAACTTTAATCCTGTTCTATAGCTCCTGACAATTTTTTTTCCCCTCTGTTTTTCTAAAGCATAGGAAATATATGTCAGCAAATGAAAGGGCTGGGAAGTTGTTTGCATAAGATATAAATATTTAATAGAGTGTGCCTTTCCTTGTTTCTTGGTAGACAGGGAAGATAAAGGACATTATTCTATATTACTAAAAGAAAGTTGGAACAGTAAGTTGAAACTTTGTGGTAAAGAGATATTGAGAAAACTGGGGGTTGCATAGGAGTTGTGGTTGATCATCACCTTTGAACACAGTGCTGTGTGAAAATCCTCCTAACATCTCTAAGATCACTAACGCCCAGGGAATGTAGTCAAGAGAAATCAAACTCATAGATTAAGGCTCTTTTGTGCTATTTTACATATTCTTTCTTTAGGTTTTAGGGTAAATGAGTAACTCTTTTTACTATGTCTTTTTCTCTTGGTAAGTAGATTGCTTGCCTTTCCAGAGCTTATATTTATTGTTAGATGTATTTTCATTTGGATGGGCCAGTGCAGTTATATTTATGCAGTTAGTGTGGCAGAAGACTGGGAAAAATGCTCCTCATTTGCCATTGATACCTCTGGTTATATTGATCAATAGATCTAATGAAGTAAGTTTACAGTGGTCATCTGTTGTGGTCTAGCCAGGCATGATTCCTTACTATGTGGATATAGGAGTGACTTGAAAATATGTATTTATTATCTATATTCAGCCTTATTTCATAGTAATATTTATGCAGATATTTACCCTTACTACCCTAGAAATGATCATACACTAAGGGAAGTTAGTGATTAATTATTTGGCTGTATTCTTCAGTTTTGCAAATCCAAAGAAAATAAGTTCTGAAGATTTAAATGAGCAAAGAGTTGGCAATGCTTGTATGGACTGCCTGAAGTAGGTTGAAGTTCACAGTTTATTTGCATTTGAATTAATTGAGATTGGTGTCCAGCAGTGCTTTTCAGAGCAGGCTTCAGAAAGACTTTTTTTGTATAATAAAGTACTTTAAAATGTTAGTTGGAAGATGAAGGATATTTAAAATACTTCTTTCTTTTCTGATAGAGTGAGCGTTTTTCTATTTTCCTCTTAGTAAGGCTTATAGTAATTTTGCAATATTTTTACCATGGAATGGGCACTCCTGTGTTAAAACCCACTTTAATTTTTAAGACAGTTTCTGAAATAGGCTTTAGTTTCAAAGTTCCTTTATACCTACAAAAAGAAATAAAATAATCTTAAAACACCTCATGATACTAATGAGATAAAATGTTATTCCTTACTGAAAGTGCTCATTTATTTTTTACATTACTACTTTGCATATTTTTGCTTCAATTGGAAACAAAATACTGTAGATGTTTTCTGCATCGTAACTCTGAATTGTATGCATAATTAATAACAAAACTTTTTGTTTGAATCATTATACTTTCACATATAAAGAAACCAATGAGTGATGAAACAAAATCATCTAGAAAATTTTATTTTTTCACAAGTAGTGGAAATAAACTTTTTAAAAGTACCTTACAGATTATGACATGCTTTGAAGCTAAGCATGCTAAATTATTGGTGTTTTAAAAAATATTCTCTTTCATGAACTTTATTTAAACCACTGTTCCTAATTGATCTATTAATTAAAAACTGCATTAGATTTTGTCAACCATAATTACTAGGAAAGACAGGGGGAAAAAACCCCACTCCTGTGTTATTGTGGCAGATGAATGGAAATCTTGATTCATATGCAACAGCAGTTAAAAAGAGTTTTGTTTTTGTTAAGGACCTAATGTAGTACCACCCACGTTACAATTATATAAATAATCCTTTAGTGTGAGGACTATATTTGGATATAGTCACACTCTTCCTGTGATATCAAGAAACAGGAGCAACAAAAGGATTGGACGCATCAACAATTTTTCAGGGGAAAAAAAATAAATAAACTGCAAGAATATGGGCAAAATAATGGTGAAAAAGTTACTTCTTATATCCCCTCTGAATCTCTCAATTTAATTTTATACTCATTGTCTTTTTCCTGAGCTTGCTCCAGTTTATCGATAGTTTTCTTGCATTAGGGAGCCCAAAACAAGAAGCAGTACTCTAGGTATGATCTAACACATGATCACAGAATCACAGAGACATTTCAGTTGGAAAAGACCCTCAGCATCATTAAGTCCAACTATTATCCCTACTCTACAAAGTTCACCCTTAAACCATATCCTCCTGTACCAAATCCAAACAACTTTCAAACATATCCAGGGTTGGTGACTCAACCACCTCTCTAGGCAGCCCATTCCAGTGCCTGACCAATGTTTCTCTGAAATAATGTTTCCTAATGTCCAGTCTAAACCTACACAGTCACAGCTTGAAGCTGTTCCCTCTTGTTCCATTACTATTTACTTGTGAGAGGAGACCAGCAGCAGCCTCTCCACAGCATCCTGTCAGGTAGCTGTAGACAGCGATGAGGTCTCCCCTCAGCCTCCTCTTCTTTAACCTAAACAGCCCCAGCTCTCTCAGTCGCTGTTTGTAGGATTTATTTTCCAGACCCTTCACTAACTTCGTTGCTGTGGTAGTTTGGGAGTTATCTGCCCCCCACCCCACTTCTAAAAATCACCTAGACTAGACTCAGCCAGCTGTTCTTCCATATTACCAAGTCCTTTGATAGAGATAATTTTTATTTAAAATAAACTGTGAGACACAGCACCAGGTTATGATAATTTGAAGACAGAACATATTTTTGTATGTATTTCTTCACCTTTTAAGGTGAATGAATCTTAACTAGTATAGAGAAGAATTAGTATTTTAATTTTATATTAATTAGTCTTCTAACATTTATGTTATGCTTCTGTCCTCTATTAAAACTACCTTTATATTCTCATGCAATTTAGAAACCTAGGAATAATTAGTACTATGGTATTATTTAAACAAGAAAAAATATTTCTATTTCAGAATTTATGATTTTTGCTCCAGGCTTGTTTTGATAAACAGTATTAATTCTGTAAAAAGTGTTCTACACATTGATGCATGCAGCGATTTAGTTCTTTTCCTTGGGAAACTAAAAGAAGAAAAATATAATTATCAGCACTCATGAGATTTAACTTTTGCATTACACTAATTATTCCTTGAACTGGAAATAGTTTATAAAATTAATTTCAACTGTGCTACTTAGCTAATGTTACATTTTAGTCTACTGTCTAATGATAGGCTGATTCTCTTTTCTGTACATGTAGAGAATTCTTGTCACAAAAATATTTGAACAGTCTACATTTATATGTTCATATGGCAGCCCCTGGGGTAGAGGGAAGTTAGCTGCACCTTGGGGATTTAATTTGAAACATTAGTAGAGTACTTCAGGCATCAGATCTTTAAACTGATGTCGTTTGTGACCACACATGTAATATTTTAATATATCTGTGTCCTTTATAACTTTTCAGTGTGATGCTCACCTCTAGGCTCTCAGTATTCTTCCATGCATAAGTACATTTTAAAAAAGGGCTTCCATGGTTATCTTAGTAAAAATATGTGATGTGTACATAAAGCAGTAATAAAGGTATACTGAAAATTTGACTTATAATTCAAAAGCCTCAGAAACCGTCATAAAAAAATACATCCTCACTTCCTCTTATTATAGTTTCTGAGATAGAATATCTCTCATATTAATAAAGAGATATAAATTAAAGCTTGTGATATGATTTACTGACACTAATGAATTACTGTTTTTCTTAATTTGTGTACTACACCTGACTACTTCATGAACTGGTATGGTAATATGGCTAATAATTTATATTTTTATCATTCTCCGCTTTCCTTGTGAGAGACAGAAAACGTCTATATTTAGTGAGATAGTGTTGTGTTTCTTCATAACTTGGCTATTTGTGCCTGATGTTAACATGTGGAAATGTTAGAAGAAAGCATAAACATATATTATGAAAATATAAGCAGAGTCTTGTATCGTTTCTTTTTCTGTTAAAGTGAACAGTAGATTTCATGCATGCATAGAAATTGAGTTCTAAAAATCTGCTGGTTTACTATTGAATTGAGGTTCTTCCAAAAAGAGTTACAAAGTTATATATAAGTGTTGCAAAAGTCATTGTTTGTTTGTATTTTAAAGATATGAAGTAAAGACTCATATTAAATTTCCTATACATCTGTGATCCCTTTGGGCCTCAGATTATCATTTTGATTTTCATTATCAATCTCGTATTCTGCCATGCAGGAGAAAGAAGCTGTGGCACATGGGATTTGTATCCCTGTAAGAACCGGTTTGGTGTTTTGAAGAAGGGAAAATACTTTGGAGTTTTTTTGGGTTCTGCAGCATTCAATTTCCCACTGGTACTACATTTTTGAGGTGATCTTTGGTAGAGTTTACTGATTTACAAACTAGGGCAAATTAATGAGGGCAAGAAGGAACATAATTTGCTGAAAAGAGTTATTGCTATCAGTCTTGTTAGTGAATATGTAGAGATAATAGCTTCTGAGCATATTGTATATTTTGCATATTGATTTGTAATAATTAAGAAGTCTACATCACTTTTGACTAGTGTCTAAAGGATCAGTTCTATTGTAGTCCTGTAACAATTGTATCAGAATTATTTGTGTTGGAAAGATGTAAAGCATAACTAACTTTCTTTTATTTCTGGTATTTTTGTCCAGCAGTAATTATGCACTTCAATTTTCCCATCTTATTTTAATTTTTTTTTCTCCCTCCTTTTGATAGTAATTTCACAATTGGCCTCTTGCTGAAAACAAAACAAACTAACCAAAAACCTCAAAGCCAATCAAACAAAAACTCCACAAATCATATTTTTGTTGCTGTTAAAGAATGTATTTTAATTCTTTATAACAATTTCTAACATATTAATCTTGTAGCACTTAATGTATTACAAAATACCAAGGTTTTAAAAGTGAAAACACCTCCCTTAAGTAAGCTGGACTAAGGCATGAAGAAATAGAAAAGTACTACAGAAAATGTCAATCTTTAGTTCAACATACAACATAAAATTTAATGAACATTCAGTGAATGTTAATTTATTGAAGAAGAGTGATAAAAGTGAATCTTCAGAG
Source organism: Psilopogon haemacephalus (assembly GCA_013396835.1). Classification (NCBI taxonomy): domain Eukaryota; kingdom Metazoa; phylum Chordata; class Aves; order Piciformes; family Megalaimidae; genus Psilopogon; species Psilopogon haemacephalus. The sequence continues at coordinate 175,452 of VWZI01010419.1, forward strand.
TTGAAGTTTCCTGACTGAAAATGTTGTGTCTAGGAAAATATATTAATCCAGAGTTTGTTAAGTCAAGGAGAAACAATGCGGAGGAAATTATTTTTAGAATTTAATTATATTTTACATAAAACTGGGGAGAAGAGCTGGTATTTTCGCTATATGAATCCTTGATATATTTGAGTTTTCAAACATTAAAAGGTACCTTTTAAGAATTAAATTTCTAATGTAGTACATTTCTGAGTTTAACTAATTTCTCAAGATGATCATCAATTGGAGAATAAAAATAAATGGCTGTACTTTCTAGAGGCTTTGCATTAAGAATGCTTCTTTTGGTTTATATTACTATACATGTATAGTCAGAAGAAGCCACATAACTGCTCACAAATAAATGATCAGAATTTGGCAAAACTGGCATTAGAGTGGACAAAAATCAAGCAGTTGTAATTATAAATATACAAAAGTTTCAAAATGTGCTTTTAAATATCCTTAGAAAAAAATACACTGAGAAATGTTGTTTGCCTCTTGCTCCATGTTAAGAGACAGTGATTTTTCTCTTCATCAGGAATTAAATCATAGTGTAAAATATTTAGAGGGCAGAAGCCTTTGACATGTCTTGCTAGAAAAAACTGTTCTGACTTGCTGGACATCAAAACATCTGCTAAAGGCCAAAACACTGATGAAATAATCCTAAACCAAAGAACATGACTCATGACTCACCGAAAGAGAGTCAAATGATGTTGTAGCTACTTCCATTACAGATAAAAAGTATGAAAGTTCCTGATAGGTAATCTTGTGACCTCGTGGCTACTTTTCTTTCTTCCATCTATGAGTGGAAAAAAATTGTGTAACTACTCGTGAAAATTTAAAAAGAAGATATTTTATTTGTGCTCTTAAACTGACTGAAAACTGGTATGGTAAAATTTCCATTAATATTATCACAGTACATTTGCATCAGTGAAATTATGAGCATAAATCAGACACCATATGTGCAGCTCCACACATAATTACTACAAGAACACTTCTGTAATGAGGATTATTGCATTGTTTTGAAATTTGCTTCCTCCACTTTATCCTTCCATGCAAGCTATTTCTGGCCATCTGCAGGAAATATTATAAAATTAGTAATTTGGCAACTCTAGCAAGAGAAGAATATTAATGTTAAAAATCTGTATTACTAAAGAAGTCTCCTAAATTACTGGGTGCTCACCAAGAGCTGTTATGAGCCACAATGCCAGTCTTTCTTTTCCCTGTTATGTAGTTGAATTAAACAACAAAACGTCAACCCCAATAATGCTGCTTTAGCTTGGGTGTTAATGTTAGGCTAAGTTAATGTCACATAGTCAAAACAAAACATTGCAAATATCATCTTCAGGATGAGTAATTCTGTCTAGATAACTCAGAGAGTCCAACAACAGAAAAATATCCCTTCTTGCTGTGGGATTCAGAGTCAGGTTTATAGTCACAACTATTTAAGACAGGTACTCATGTACAAAGCTTGAATAAACAGTATTTTACTTATATTTTAAGTGTTTTGGTTTAAAATTTATTGTGCTTGTTTTGATGCAGTAAGTCAAGTAAATTAATGAATAAACAATGTATGAATGTATTAATGAATAAGCTATGTATTTGTACATTGTGACCAAATATAGAAATACTTACTAGGCTCTTGTATCAGAAAACAAAATATAAAAGCACTAAACTATTAATCCATCATTTTGCAGACAGTCAAAGTAATTGGTGAAATGATTAAAAAAACATTCTTTGTCTAGTTGAAGTGAAAATGGGGTTTTTTTGTGTCATACACAAACAATTTAAATAGTGTAACAACTGTTTTATGTAAAGACCAATTATGCAATCGCTTAGTTTGTCCAGGCCTAAAAATGAAAAAAATCATTTAAATGCTATGAAACCTCAAGCAACCTGTACCAGGATTTAGATTTTAAAATATTAACAGTGTTCAATTAAAAAAAAAAAATAGGATGAATTTTTTTTTTGTTATTATAAAACTTGTAAAGAGAAAGACTAGGAGTATTAACTCACCTGTGTTTGGACTACTTCGATCCCTTCCATCCTGTTATATCCATTGATCATTCATTCCTATCCTACTGAGCAATGGTGTTCATATGCATAAGTGATGAGCTGGACTAGGGAGTTGATGTGGCTATAAATTAACCTTTGTAACTGCTGTCCACCACCTCAAGTAATTATCAGTTACAGTACTCTGGCTCAAAATCATCTTAAGTTCTAATGGAACTAACAAGCTTTCTTCAAAATAATCTGAAACTGATCTGAACTACTGCATTACTATGGGACATACAGTAGACTGTAAAAATAATTGTCCAATGTAAAAGTTGAACAGAACAGCACGGTTTTATGACTTCAGTCACTTAGGTGTAGTTAAATACTCCAACCACTTACCCTCAAAGATGTAAGTTTAGGGTTTTCTTTCAGTGCTTCTATCGGGATATTTTCTCCCCATGGTATAAATTCAAGTGAGTGATTGTTGCCTTATGGAAATGTAATTCTAGAAAGAGATTGCTGCACACCAGCAATGTTATAGCTACATCTACAGGTATGTTTCTGATATTCTGTTGGGGTTAAAACCAAACAACAAAAAAATCTACAAAATAGTTCTTCTAGAATATTTTTTAAAATATCCCCTTTCTAGATTTGCTTCTTCATTGGGCTTTCAGAATACTGCAAACTAGGGCAAAATGTAGACCTGAATCCAAGCTGTCTGTCATGGGTGCCGTTCAAAGAAGTCAAGTGACTTTGCAAAAATAAGATAATTTTAGATTCTTTTAATAGTACTACTCTCTTTTCCCCCCAGTGTGTGTAATCATACTGTGCACTTGGAAGTTAGAGGAACTTAGAGGCTGTAGTACTCTTATGGGATCTGGATAGGGAACAGTACCTAGCAACACATCTCTGCTTGAGTTGTCATTCAGGGCTGGCTTTAAGCACAGGAGGCTGCCGAGAGGAGCCAACTACTGGGAGAGAGCAGCAATGGTTCTGTTCTTTTGTTTCCAAGTGTTCAACACAGAAATTGAAGCTACTGTCTGTAGTGCCGGTTCTGAGTGGTGACAATCCTTTGTTAAGTGAGAAATTAGGGAATATGAGCAGTATGCACTGCTACAAGGAACATCCCCTCTCCTTCATTAGCATAATCCCCTTTCCCCTAATCCTATGCCCCATGTCCGTAAGAGGAACAATGAACCTGATTCTTCAGTACAGTCCCTTCTATTTACTCCCTTTATCTTTCTTTAGCACTCTCATTATCTTCTTTCTACTGGAACATTTTATTGCTACAGGAATAACTTGATTCCAGGCCTTATTTTTGGAGAAGGCAAAGAAAGAAGGCTTGACTTGGGTTTGCCATCAGCTGTGATTCAAGGTGATCTGTATGCTGTCATGTTCTAGCAGACAAATTATTATCCTTTTTCAGTGAATATACAGATTGCATAATTTACTTAATTATATGCCAAAGATGTTGAAGATGAGAAAGGAAGGAAGATTTTTTTTCCCCTCTGTCGGTAGGCAGGGTAATCTTGCTTTCCCATCAAGGGCCAAAATGAAAGTTTTTGAGATTACGAGAATGATTTACAAGAAACTGATTAATTTAAGAAAAAAAGGGCTTTCTTATCTGAGTAACAAGAAATCTTTTAAATTGCTGAAGGGTAGGCATTCCCAGGTCTTCAAAATTCAGAGGCAAGAGGTACTTTCAATTCTTATTGTGTGTGGATGCTTAACAAAGTCAACATTGAAGATGCACTCATGTTGACAGCCACCGATTTATCAATAAAGTGCCTGTGTATAGCTGCAGTACTTGGCCATTTGCCATTAATCATCTGATCAGCATTTGTGGCTGAGCGTTGGGATGTGATCTTGAGCAATGTGTCCTGTCTCCTTGTCACAGTGTTGTGCATCACAAAGGTGTTCTGGACTATTCCAGATTCTGTGTGCTTGGCTTGAAATTTGGAACAGTGTTATGGTAGGGTGAAAAAGGGAGCACAAACTTGTATCTCAAGGAAACTGAGTGACTATTCTTGAGGTTGTAGTTTCAGAGTAATAACTTCATGTGAGATGAGAAGTGAGATACTCCAGCCTATACACACAGTTCATACCAGATGTAATACATACTTTCTGGTGTACTTAAGTAATTTGAGATTTATTTTTTTGTTTAAATGATGTTGTTGGTTTTTTTTTTTTTTCTGTTAAGAGACTCTTCTTAGTGTTGACTGGTGCCATAAAGGGTCAAAATGTAATTCCAGTCACTTTTACATTAACATTTCCTGTATTTCTATTGCCAAAGTAAAATTGAAAATGTTTACCTTTTTTCCTTTCCAAAACAAACATATATAAAATATTTAAGACATTCCTTTTAATTTTTTTTTTAAAACAACAAATGAACACAAAAGTCTGTTTTTAATGTATTACACAGTGGTGGTGATGGAGAGACAGAATTAATTCCTTTCAAATACTGTTTCATCACCATATACTGGCTGTTCCTTACATTCTTTTGTGTTATCCCCATAACATTCTTCTTAGAAATGACAGTTTCTTTACCTAGTGAACAATTGGAAAGAAGTCTTGCTTCACAATCCATTCTAGCTACAAGCTCATCAGGACATTGTAGATTTTCTGATTTATTGTCAGCTTTTGTCTTGTAGATATATCAGACCAATATAAAACCACATGAAATAAAACTGTTAAATAACATGAGGCAGTTAATACATAACAGGAAATGAAGGTTGTGATCCTAATAAATGCAATTGTGATTTTACAATAAGAGAAACATATTATTTGATTAGAAACACCTATGTAAAAACTAAAGAAGGCTGAAGTTGTTAAATGAGAAATGAATGTGATCTTTAATGATTAAGTTTACTTAGTAAACTTAGTAGAACATTTACTTAGTACAATGTAAAAAACTGAAACAGCTGTCACAGGTAATTATTTTTCTTGACAATGCAATATGGTGGTTTTTTTTTTAGTTCTGTAAAATCTCAGAACTGTTTGTTTCATATTCTGCTCAGTCTATTAATTTCATTTTACCTAAACAGAGAAGATCTTTCTTTTATTCACTTGGACTTTAATGTCCAAGTGAAGCAGCAAGTCTAGCAGACATCAGAGTTTCAATTCAAATTGAGGTCAAAGATATAACTTTAAACTTGTTTCTAGTATTTTCAAATAATGCAGCTAAGATGACAGGTTCTGGACACTTCCTCAGTTGCACTAGTAACCCAAACCATCTTTTTGACTGACAGAAAATTACTTTTTTTTCCCTGTATTTCTTTCTGACTATGCTGAATTGAGGCTCATGAAGAAAGCTGACCTTTGTGGCAGTAAAGAAGAAAGAGAGACATGTCCCTGCAAAGCAAGAAAGAAGAGAGATGAAAAACTCCACAGAACTTAAATTAAAAAAGATCTATTAAAGTTCAGAAGACTTTCCTCTATCTGTGTCATTTCTGTGGATAATTAGACACAGACTTCTTTTAAAGACAATCAACTTTGGATTTCATTCCTTTTAGTAAATGAAGCTTAATTTTAGAATTTTGTTACTATCCTTGTGGAACTTAATTGACACTAAGTCCTCTAAATGGGGTAAAATTCTGGACACAATGTACTAAATGTGGATTTAAGAATTGTTTTCATGTTTTCAAATAGGCCAGGATTTAATCTGTAGTTGACTTAATTATATTAATGCTGGAACTGGATGAGGGTACTGAAGGGCAAATATTTTTTTCATTCAATCCTGATAAGGACAGATGGTCCTCAGATACAAAAGGCCCTGTTTATTTAAACAGCTGAACATTCATCAGTCCTTCTGGTTACTGGTTGAAATGTAGCTGGTTCCAATGGTACCAAAATCTGTGTGCATTTTTATTTTCTGTCATGTGATGAGTTGGTATCTCTTATCAGTGTTTATACTGTTGTGTATACTCCTCTTAATCATACAAAGATGATTATATATCCTTCTGCTAAGCGTTCTTTTGTGTTAAAAGGAGGTAAAGGAACTCAAGACTCCTTGCATATCACAGTATTTTCCATATTGCATTTCCCTCTGATATGTCATCTAATTACCTTCCCATGCTGCAGAGGTTACTGAAGCATTTCTTCCCCCACCCGAAACTACCTACGTTCTCTCTCTACACATTTATTTTTTAGTCCCTGGTTTCCTGCTTTAGCCCTTTCTGATTTTTTTTTTTGTTGTTTTGTTAGTTTAAACCCCACTAAAGATAAAACCCTTAAACCTCTAGGTGGGCTACAATCTCTAGGTGGGCTGACTTTAAACAGGCTCAGTTATTGAAAAATCCATTTTACTGGATAGCAAAGATAGGGCACATCAGTGTTGTCTAGAGCAGTTCAACAAAACAACTTTTATAGATGTAAAGAGATAAATCATAATATTAACCAGAATACATAATAGAAAGAGATTTTCAGAATTATCATGGTAAACTGAATTAAGGGTGGGTATCATTTGGTTGGCAACGAGTTCAGTTACAAGATGACAAACTGCAAAAATATCCTTGAATGACGAAACAAGAGAAGTAGGGGTGGTAGATAAGCATATCATAAGAAATATGAAAGAATTTTAGCCTTTAGCAGTTACTATTTTGTAGTAGCCATTTTGCCTTCTTTAGGATTAAATACTTGCTCAAAAGTACACTTATTATGGAAGAGTCAGCAGCTGTTGTTTTTGCTTACATTTAATTAAAGTTTGCAGTATTTTATTTAAGACTAAATAAATAAATAAATGCCAGCATGCACAGAGCACAGTTGCACAATGGTTTCTTAGGTGTTAATTTATAAATTTTGTAAAACTTTAGCAGTACCAAAATATTTGTCTGACTTCTAAGCTGGCAATTTTGATAGTTCTGATTTCATAGTGTAATTCCCATTGGTTCACATAGTGCCATGATGATAAACATTAATCCTCTAGGATATTGAGGAACCAACTGTAGCAAGCTTTCTTAATAAGGAACAAAAGAGACTGCTTTGCTGTCAGTGTAAATTCCAGAAGCTAGGACTTTGTATATATATCAGTGATGGGAAAAACACCAGTTTCCTGGGAAAAAATTAAATCAACAGACACAGCTTTGTTCTATTTAAAACTGCTCTTCTGAGATATACAGTACCCTCATTTAGTTTTCTGCTTTCTTGTGAAGAAGCAAGGTTTAAAATTTCCATTTTCCGCTGACATCGAGATATTTGTTGTGATTCTTTAAATAAATAAATATACTTAAAATGGTAATATGAAATCAGAGCACAAAGTTAGCAGCAAAGATTTCACCTAATAAGTGTCCCAGCTGCATCCGTGGTATGATAGTTTTGACCTTTTGGAAATGTCTTTGGCACATTCAAGGCACTTTTGTCTGGGCTTAGAAGAGCCACCTGTAAATCTTTAGGCCTAATTCCAGTAAAACATTTCTAGAAAAGCCTTGGGCAGATACCGCTAGCTTGCAGCCCTTCACAAAGACTTGCTATCTGGGCTTCTCTTGTTGTCCACCAACACATGATGGTGCAAAGCAGCATGAGGGCAGAAAGAAAGTAACTGTGAGAGACAGGGAAGACTTAGACTTTGTGCTGTGATACATCTCGGAGCCACCTGACATGTTTGTGATGTCCACACAAAGACCAAATGTGTTTGTGCAAGACCAGGAGCGCAAGGTTACGCGCGCCAATTTCTGCCAGTGCAGCATGATAGTTTTGCAATTTAACTCCAGAAAGAAGGGAGAGATGGACAGGAGTCAGCAGAAGGCAGGATTCATCTGGCACGGTGAGTGCTTTTCGTGTGATTAAAAAAAGAAAGTGCATTTCTCTCCCTGTGTGTTCCAGCACACGAACTGTCAGCAGTGTTGATGGCACTTCTGAAATGACTCTGCCAACCTCTTTCATCGAGTGAAGGATGAAGAGCTTGTGCTTGCGCAGTCAGTGGCTGTAGCCACGCAAACTAACTGCTAAGAGACAGAACAGATTGGTACACAGATGTATGAGCTGTTGGCTGCCATAGTCGTGTTGCATTTTGCTGTTGCAAGCCCCAAGCCAGCTGTACGCATTTAAGGTGACCTAACACCTCTGGTTCTGCTGCTTCTGGAAGAGAATTGAAGGGTGACTACATGAGGTGTGCTGTTCATGAAAGCTGGCAGCAAAGGTGAGAGCCACTGTCATGACACTGGGATTTGCTATCTGTGTAGCATTTTAACAAGGACAAACTTTGCTAGATATGGAGTGCGTCTGCATTCATAGAAAGAGTCTGGTATAGTGATTACTTTTTAAGAAACTAATTTTTTATGTGAAAGGATGACCAGCTTGGAGATAAGATATCCTTTGTGAGATTTTTGAGAATGTGGACTGCGCATGAAGATATAAGGGCATTAGAGTCTAGTACAGTAGAGGCAAGCTAATGGTAGAAGATATACTTTTGGCTAAAACTTGTGCCACTTGTTCAAAACTCATGTAATATAATAATCACTGTTTATACAAAGAATGCACTGTTTGGCAGATTCCTTTCTGCCATGAAACTGTAAAGATTGATAAAAGCATTTTAAGAAGGATGATAATGCGTTCTTTGCTGACAGGTATTTGCATCCATTGGTATGTACAATGCAGTCCTCAATGTCATAGGAATTAAAGATGGTTTATATTTATTACTGTGCTTGTAGTATTAACCTGCGAAGATCACTGAAATAATTCTTTTTCTAAATCCACACAAAATAATTATATTTTTTCCAGAGTGATAGTATGTAAAAAACCCCAGATGTGACATGTCCTGCATATGTACAGTACTATTCCTTGATATATTAAAAAATAGTTTTTACATTGTATCAGGTTAATATCTGATGTGTCTTCTCTGGAGTGCATTAATCTAGCCAGTGCTTAAGATTTAATTTATAATAATTTGTAGCTGTATTAAGTTCAGTAAATCAGTTTATTGGGGCAGAATGGTTGTATTTTCAAATGAATGATGTCTTTGTTCTTAATGCCAAATATCTTGGCTGGTCACCATTTAGTAACAGAACAAGAGCATAATAGCTGAGGAATATCTGAAACTATGTCTCTGAAAGTGGGAGATTTCCTAATTTTAAATATATATACCTTTTAAAATAAGGCATTCTTGTGGTTAAGTGTATATTTTTACTCTTCATTGTAAACTCTAGCTAAGCCAGCTTTTATGAATAGGTTTTTTTTTTTTCTTTTTGCCCACTGCATGTATGTATACATTCTCACATTTGGAAGTGGTTGTGCATAATATGATATACTTTTCCATCTGTTTTTGAAGATTACAGCAAGGGGAGGGGTATAATAGTATATATATTTTCTAAACATTATGTAAATGGTCATATAAATATAATAGTTAAAAGAAACTTATAAAAATCCTTTACTTACCACTTCTACTATACCTCCAAATAGAAGAAATAAGTTATTTTACATATCATGAATATACAGAGTTCATACCTTATTTCTTGCTCTTTGCTTATATACAACAAAGTCTGGTGCTGTAATGAAGCTTTGAAAACTGATTTTTATTCCTTCACTTGAATTCTTTAACAGTATAAATCTTTAAAGAAATACTCTTTAAAAATATAGTTAACAGTAGCATTGTTTTGAGGAGAAGTGTGGGTCTGGTAGTAGTTTTTTTAATAAATAGCACTTAAGGTTGCAACAAATTCAATAGAGAATTTCTGATTTTTTTTAAATGATATTTTTATTTCTGAAAAGACAAATAATAACCACAGCCACCCTGTGTACTTTAGGGATTTTATGTGGCATCTGTCCAAAGAGCTGACTTCTTTAATTTACATTTTAAGTGGTCATCCAAGTAACAGGCAATGAAGTCAGAAACTTAGCATGTAATAATTTTCTCTTGTGCATGTACAAAGAAGAAGTCTTTCAAGGTCAAGCAATTTTCAAAACTACAAGGACTCTATTCTTTTACACCACATGAGGCTGAAATATATGCAGTTTAGATGGGAGGATGGTGGAATGCGGCTGCCCTTACTGTCTTCACTGAAATGTCTGTTCTGCAACCTAATTTTCATTGTACAGACAGATATTCCCCAAGTGCACAAAGGAGGAAAAGGTTCAGCTGTGTATAGCTAGTTTTAGCATGCATAACATCTAAAACTAATCTGATTGTAACCTTAAAAGTCAACAATAAACTATTTTTTTTTTTTGTACAGACATGAATAAAATGGTGCTTTCCTTGGGATTAGAAGTCAGGATTCTGGTGGTGGTTGTTTTTTTTTTTTTTTTTCCCCTCTCCTTTCTTGTACTNTACTGGACTTTTTTGTAACAATGATACTGAGAACTAACACAGAGGCAGTGAAGAAAATTGCCATTCCATGACATGAATTCTCAGAGCTCTGATTTTTTTTTTTCTTCTGCTGTTTCAAGTCAGCGAGCAAGATATGTTTGTCATAATCACATAGTAAAACTCTACTGACGAATCTGAATAGCAGTTCTATTTTGGTGTAAGCACAAGGGGAACTAAAAACAACTTTCACTTTGTTGGGGTTTTTTGTGGTTTTTTTGGTATCACCTTAATGTATAGTTACCAAACACATATAAAGAACAAGCCTCAAGTTACATTAAAAAATCTCTAATGGAGCTTATTGTCTTTGTTTCAAATCATTCACCACTTAATACATTCTGCAAGAGCTCTCCTAGGAGAGGTTATATCTACTACATGTATTAGAAAAGCTAGAGTACCAAAATAAGAGTACTTGAAGAGGAAACCACTGGAATAAGCAGTGAAAAATGAGAAGAAATCTTAAATATTGTTATTAGAGAGTCTCAAAATAGTCTGGTATATTAATCTTAAGCATGAATTTGAGTTAAAGGTATGAATACTAGGCAAGCTGGTAAAAGTCAGCTGGAATGAGAATGAAACAGCAAACTATTCAGTTGTTTTACCGAGTTTTACTAATCCCCAGAGATGGGTAGCAGATTTATACAGGGTCCCATTACTGAAACTATGAATAGAGGTAAGGCTACAGTCCATTTAGTACCTTCAGTATCTCCACAGGAATTAATTGTATGCAGCCCCTGCCTTTGGGCAACTGTGTGGACTACTGCTCTATGAAGAATGATGAGAGTCAAAACCACAGTTCATGTAACAGCTTTGCCAGGAGCATGACTGTAAATGATACAGAATAATAAGTGATCCCCAATTTGCTCACGTTTTATGCTCAGCTGATTTCCTATTAAAACGGAAATGTTAGGTAAAACTTCAACATGCTGAACACCCTCCATGGTCTTAGGTCATACTTACGGCATTTTGTACTTTTTAATGTATTTTTTTATTTTTAGCAGAGATTTCTATATTACCAGAGCAGTGTGAGGTAGAAAGAGGAAAAGAAAAAAAAAACACCCCAACCAAAAAACCCCCACCCCAAAACAAAACAAAAAACCCCACTACTGAAGAAGTCAGTCTGCATAGAAGTTATTAATCTCAGTCCCATATTACAGGACTAAATAATACAGACTAAATGGAATGGTTGCACATCTGTCAAAGTGATGAGGATCAGTTTGTAGTGTGGTTCGTTTAGCACGACCGTTTCAACACAGACTGTGGAGATCACTAGTACATAACAAATATCTCTAATAGGTGCAGAAATTATTTATGAAATGCATGTTTCTGTGTCTATTAGGAATCATATAAGGAAATTTTCCTGCTATATATATCTATTAAATCTATGAACATGATTCCTGCAGGCCTTCCATAGTTCCAGCCTTTATAAACTTTTAATGTCCTTGTCCAGTCAAAAGCAGCTCTGATAAAGAACTATTTTTTTCTGCAAGGATTTCCTCATCTATTTCAGTATATGTTTCCCAAGGCCCGTAACATTAGAAACAGTCCTATGCATTCTTCCAGACTGCTTTGTATCTCAATTTCTAGTATCAGTATTTGATATCCAATGTCCTAATTAGAACATAATGGTTCACACTTCAATGTATCACAGTAGCTGGATGATGTAGGATTAGCTTATCAAATCAGCCTAGGTTTGTCTTGAAAAATCGGGTTTTTTGTTCATTTGAATAGGAAGTAATTTTTTTACAACTTTGTTTAGAATACATCAGAATATTGCTGTCAGGAGAAACTTGGTTGTTATGATGACTGCAGGATGACAAACTTTTGGACTGAGTGCAGACAAAATCAATGAAATCTATAACTGTGCATAATTGCATGCATAATGCTGTAGTCAGTCAACCAGATGGATATTGGTATTTACTGTTAGTGTACCTTTAAAATATCAAGTCTCACACTGCTACTTTAACATTATTTTTTAATATTAAAATTCTAAATAGCTTAGGGTCTCTTTTAATGGAAAAAAAAAATTGCATCAGCTATTCATAATGGCCTTGTCTTTCTCCTTCCTCATCTCTTTCTCATTTCAATTTGTGAAGGTGAAATAGGTTGTCCTGGATTAACAGAGTTTGATCTCATGAGTAAGACCCTGCCCCATACACAGATGGGAGGGAAAGTAACATAAAGAAACTCGGGGTTGAGATAAGGAGTTTAATGAGATCATTTGCTATTAAACTACCTTAGTTATGAAACTGCAACCTAGAAGCAGCAACACTCTGAACTTTAAGCCCCATAATACTCTGTTCCAGCCAGCATTTTCATTTTGAATCTGAATGAGGTGGTATGATTTTGAATTACAGCAGCACGTTTAAACGCAACCCATGCTATATATGTAAGCAATCTGTAGTAAAAAGCTTTGTATAAGAAGGAAACATTTCAATGCATCGTAATAAAGATTTGTTTGAAACCTATGATTTTTAGTGTTCTTACACAAACTTTAACAACAAGCCGTTGTTTATGCAGATAAGAGTAGCTCCTGAACCCCTTCTCTATTTACAGTAAAAGACACCGTTGCAATGTTATGAAATACCTGATAAGGGTTATTTAAAAGTTGCCTCTAGTATGACAGTTTTCTTGCTCGTGGTAAAATAACATTAGACAAATACAGAACAACACGTATGTACAAAACTGCACCAACAACAGTATTTGAAACAACTCTTTCTGAAGACAAACAACATTCACTAAATGTCATTAGTGCTGATACAAAAATATTTATGGAGCTTCCTGAAGTGACTCAGCAGTTCTTAAAGATGTCATCTGCAGTTTTGGATTTGTTTCTAGCAAGTAGCAGAATGCACATGCATTAGTAGTGCCTGTCATATGAGTTTTGAATAGTGACAATAAAATGTTTAGTGCAGCACAATCAAATTTATACTGTGGTCCCAAATACTACTACTTTTTTTTTTTTTTTCCTTTTCCTCTTTTCCATTATACTGGGTATATTACCCTATTTCTACTGTACAAATGGAATATCAGTATTGTAATTTTTTAGTAGTGTAACTTGTGCCAAAATAATACTGGAAGTCTCTCAATTAAATTTTTTATTTTATTTTGACAGGAAAAGACCTGTAAAAATGTTTATGTGGTGGTCAACAATTTTACTTCTTGGATGCATTTTGCTGGGAGCAGATGGATGGCCAGCCAAGGAAGGATATGATTTTAGACCGTATCATCCCCTAGTAAGATTACGCCACAAGGTACAGTTCATTCTCTAGTACTTCTGATTTTTCTCCCATGATGAAGGGATAAATTGCATACCAGTCTTGTCTTATTTGTGTTTATTGGACTAATTTTAGAAATTAACTTCTTCAAAAATAACACCTGCAAAAATATAGACTTGATTTGAGAAGTAAACAGGAGTTTTTTGGTTTGAAAGCCAAAAAGACTTTCAAAGATACTGAGCAAAGATCTGTTCTAGTTTCAGAAACTAACAAATGCGCATAGCAACAGAAACTAAGACAGAGCTAGGAGAGATTGTGTTCTGAAGTAGCTGTCAGTATCTGCTTAAAGCAATGGCTTGCCCCAGCACTGTTTCAGACCAGGCAACAACCGGGTCAACTGCATGTCAAAGCAGTATTGTGTTGAAGTTAACAAAACCTTGTCAGTATGAGGTAGATCTTCACAGTGCTTGCTGAATTTAAGACTTTTGAACCATGTTGTAACAGAGATGAGATACTGAGTTTCCCACTTTAAAGCACTGTATGCCATTCAACTTTTGTCCACCTGCCACAACTTTGTTTTGAATCCAGGACTTGCAAAATAGTTGGCTGATAAGTGCTGCTGCTCATCTGGTAGCTAGAAAGGAAATTATTAGGTTCTGATGGTTCTTGAAAACAAACTAAAAGACAATAATATCTCCATGGCCTATCTGAAGCTAGTATAGACCTGTCCAACTTCTTAGCTTCTTCTTGGCATGATAGTTGTGGTAGCAAAATCTGATGAGCCATAAGGTCTACAATCAAATCAACAAAGATGAGAAAAGAACTTCTTTACCTTCTTCTGAATCTGAGTATTTCAACTAAGAAGTCTGAATTATAGCAAGAAACTCAATGTTAGTTTTTGTTTACATTTCAAGGCCTGGCTAGTTTAATTTTTCAGTAATTTTAATAAATGTGACACATTTCCCTCTTGTTCTTGGTTTGAAAAAAATGTTCCTATACCACTTGATTCTGTGTAGCATATAAAGAGGAGGAACTGAAACCAGAATTCTTAAGTGAGTAGACTGTTTGCCTGTTAACTGATTATTGCGTGCTGTGGTGGTTATTGAAAATTTCTAAGAGACAGAAAATATTAAAACTAAAATTCCATCATAACATTTTTTATACTCTAGGGAGTACTGTTGAATCAGATGAAAAATTACGCATCAGGCCCCAGACAAACAAATACATAACTGTAAAAACTTGCATGCTTATACACCAAGTATTTCTGAAAAATGTGAGACTTTGTCTCAATTTTCTTCCATTTATCAGCTTTAAATAAAATACAACTAATTAGAACAAGAAAAATGCTTTGAAATTTAGGAGAGAGACAGACTAGCAACTATGTAATGAGCCACATGATAGAGAAATCACATATCTAAAAAAACCCGAAACATACCAAGCCAATGAATTTTACTGTGTCCATCTCTGGAGTCCTTAATACAGCAAGGACTCGGACCTGATGGGGTAGGTCCAGGGAAGAGTCAGAAAATTATCAGGGGTTTGGAGCATCTCTGCTATGACGACAGACTGAGGGAGCTGAGGTTGTTCAGCTTGGAGAAGAGAAGGCTGCAGAGAAACCTAATTACAACCTTCCAGTACCAGAAGAGGCCCTACAGGAAGGATGGAGAAAAACTGTTTATGAAGGTCTGTAGTGATAGGACAAGGGGCAGTGGCTTCAAACTAGAGAAGAGTAGATTTAGATCGGATGTGAGGAAGAAGTTCTTTACCGTGAGTATAGTGGAATACTGCAACAGGAAGGCCAGGGAAGTAGTTGAGGCCCCTTTGCTGGAGATATTCAAGGTGAGGCTCAACAATGCTCTGGGCAACCTGATCTAGTTGAGGATATCTCTGCTTATTGCAGAAGACTAGATGGACTTTGGAGGTCCCTTCCAACTTAAAACTTGCTATGGTTCTATGATTCTCTGCTTTCGTGAGAAGAATTAAGGGCAGGACATGAGGTAAAGGAACATAATTTCTGAGATTTCCTATGATCCTTGTCATTATTTTGGATTCTTTGTTAATAATATGGCCTTTACAACACCAGGGTTGCTGACACCTAACAG
>VWZI01010420.1:0-17063 GCA_013396835.1 Psilopogon haemacephalus
CTTTGAGGTCTCTCCCAACCTAAACCATTCTATGATTCTATGACCATAGATGCAATCTATCCAAGGCCCTCTGCAGTAACTTCCTACCCTCCTGGAGGCCAACACTGCCACCTGACCTGGTGCCACCTGTGAGCTCACTGCTGGCACAATATGTCTGCATCAATAAAGGTGTTAAACAGAAGCTGTCCCAACACTGAGCCCTGAGGAGCACCACTTGTGCCTGGCTGCCAGCTGGGTTTAGCCCCCCCGATCACCCCTCTTTTGCTGGACAAAGCCCTGCTGGACAGAAGGGCCCAGAGCTGTGCTCAGCCAAGCCATCAGCAGCCAATTTGGCCACCTGAATCTGCACCCTTGAACCTGTTTCACTGCATGAGAAGGAACAGTACTTAACATAAAGTTCCTTTCAGGGAGTGCTATGACAAACATTCAAGGCACTTTTGACCTGCAGGCCATATGACTGTCAAGTGCCTCATAACTTGATCCCAGATGACTGCACAAAGTGTACAGAGACTGAAGCAAGGCTTCAGGTTTGCTATCTAAAGCAAAACACTTCCCCTGATTTGTTTGGTTTTGAAAGGGGAAAAACACAATGAGCTGAGTCCCTTTGTCAAACACAAAACCAAAATACAAAAATCAAGAGCTGTGAGTGCCTCTTGAAGAGCCACTGTAGGGCACTGTGTACAAACTGTACCATTGGAGTTGCCAGACAGTTCTACTACCAGGCAGGCTTTGGACAGTCAGTATTTGGCAAGGGATTTGCTTTTCTGATGTTCAAGGCAGCAGCTCCCAGCCAGCTGTACAGATGCCCTGTCTCAGGTGAGTCTTCAGGGTGGCAGTGAGATGTCTCCTTCTCAAGCACAAACACAGGCTGGGCAGGGAGTGGCTGGAGAGCAGCCCTGGGGTGCTGGTGGAGGAGAAGCTGAAGATGAGGCAGCAGTGTGCACTTGCAGGGCAGAAAGGCAAGCAGAGGCTGGGCTGCAGCAGGAGCAGTGTGGGCAGCAGGGCCAGGGAGGTGATTGTGCCCCTCTGCTGAGAGCCCACCTGGAGTAGTGCATCCAGTGCTGGAGCCCCTGGGACAAGAGGGATGTGGAGATGCTGGAGGTGTGCAGAGAAGGGCCCCGAGGATGCTCAGAGGGCTGCAGCAGCTCTGCTGTGAGCACAGCCTGAAAGAGTTGTGGCTGTGCAGGCTGCACAAGAGGAGGCTCCCAGGGGACCTTCTGGTGGCCTTCCAGCATCTGAAGGGGGCTACAGAAAAGCTGGGGAGGGACTTTTGAGGCTGTCAGGGAGTGCCAGGAGTAGGGGGAATGGAGAAAGCTGGAGGTGAGGAGGAAGTTGTTGAGCATGAGAGTGGTGAGAGGCTGGAATGGGTTGCCCCTGCAGGGAGGTGTTTGGGTTGAGATCCCTGGAGGTGTTTTTGTCCAGGCTGGCAGAGGCTGTGGGCAGCCTGCTCTAGGGTAGGGTGTCCCTGGACATGGCAGGGGGGTTAGGACTGGCTGATCCTTGTGGTCCCTTCCAACCCTGACTGATTCTAGGATTCAAGATGAAATCAGGGTTCCACCAGTTTCAAGAAGGACTTCAGTAGATTTAGTTTTGTTGTGGGGGAAAAAAAACCAACCCTGCTTCATCTGTCTCCATGCAATGCTAACGTGCACTTGGCTTTGTTCTCAAGTTTGTTTTGGGACAAGCAGGGAAAAATGGGCAATAGCAAACAAAAGCAGAGACCTGCTGGAGCAGGTCCAGGAGAGGCCATGAAGATGATCAGAGGGCTGGAGAACCTCCCCTGCAGGGATGGATTGGGAGAGTTGGGGAGTGTTCAGCCTGGAGACCTCGGAGCAGCCTTCCAGGACCTGAAGGAGGCTACAGGAGAGCTGAAGGAAGACTTTTGACATGGGCAGGGATTGACAGAATGAGGGCAACGGCTTTGAGCTGGAAGAGAGGAGACAGACTGCAAATGAGGTAGAAATTCTTTGCAGTGAGGGTGGGCAGACACTGGCACAGCTTGCCCAAGGTTCAAGGCCAGGCTGGACAGGGCTGTGAAGAGCTGAGTCTAGCTGAGAGGAGCTCCTGCCCATGAGCCTTGCTCAGGGCCCAGGGCAGGGCGGTTGGAACTAGCTGATTTAAAAGGTCCTTTCCAAGCTAAACTCTTCCATTAATCTCCGACTTAGCTGTGCCCATTTCACACCTGCAAGAGACAGAAGCTTCCTCCCCCAGCTCTTCCCAAGCCAGCTCTGGCTGCTTACCCTGACAAAAGCCTAGGCCAGCCCCCAGGCTGTACTCACCAGCCGCAAATCGCTCCCCGATGAAGTACTGCAGCTCTGTAATGCTGCTTTTGTTCTCTTTCAGGACCGGATCGTAGTAAGGGATGGTGCTGGTGACGTTCAGGAAGTCAGACTGCTTGGGACTGCAGGTCAGCTCACAGAAGAGGTTTATCAAGTTGTAGAAGCACGACGGACACCTGGGTAGGAAAGGCCACGAAGAGCAAATTCAGGTCGAGCTGCAGATGCAAGGCACATCTCAAGTTGGGCTGCACAGCCAGTGGGGACACTCTGCTGACAGCAGCACAGCACCACGCTGAAATCCTGATGCTTTGCCACCAGCTCTGCAGCTTCAAGCTGCTGCTTGAAGTGGCTTCAGACTCAACACCACTCACTAGCAAAAGTACCTACCCCAAATGACAGATACAAGCCCCAGGGATAACAACCCCAGTACAGCAATGAGCCCTGGGGGTAAGAGGATCCTGGGGGGAATTAGGTAGAGAGTGTCCAGCAGATCCAGAGAGGTTCTCCTGCCCTTCTACCCTGCTCAGACCTCATCTTGAGCACTGCCTTCAGTTTGGGGCTCCCCAGTTGCAGAGGGACAGGGACCTACTGGAGAGGGTCCAGGGGAGAGCTGTGAGGATGCTGAGGGGACTGCAGCACTGCCCAGGGAGGAGAGGCTGAGGGACCTGGGGCTGCTTAGTGTGCAGAAGAGAAGGGAGGGGATTCTCCCACTTGACTCTGCTCTCGTCAGATCCCACCTGGAGTACTGTGTGCAGTTCTGGAGCCCTCAGCACAAGAAGGACATGGAACTACTGGAAAGAATCCAGAGCAGGGCCACAAAGATGATCAGAGGGCTGCAGCAGCTCTGCTATGAGGACAGGCTGAGGGAGTTGGGACTTTTCAGCCTGGAGAAGAGAAAGCTTCCAGGAGACCTTAGAGCAACCTCCCAGTATCTGAAGGGGGCTACAGGAGGGCTGGGGAGGGACTGTTCACAAGGTCTTGTAATGACAAGACGAGGGGGAATGGGTTCAAACTGGCAGAGGGGAGATTGAAACTGGATGTTAGGAGGAAGTTCTTCACAGTGAGGGTGGTGAGGCACTGGCACAGGCTGCCCAGGGAGGTTGTCGCTGCTCCCTNCTGAGAGGGGACTGAACACATGGTCATAAATCTGAGGCTCTGTCCAGCCTAAACTAGGGTAGGGTGTCCCTGCCCATGGCAGAGGGGTTGGAACTGGATCATCCTTCTGGTCTTTTCCAACCCTGACTGATTCTATGATATCTCTGAGGGCTGGGGGTCAGTATGGGGGGGACAGGCTCTGCTCACTGCTCCCTGCCATAGGCCAAGGAGCAATGGATGGAAGCTGCAGCACAGGAGGTTGCAGCTAACCACAAGAGGCAACTTCTTGCCTGTGTGGGTCCCAGAGCAGTGGCACAGGCTGCCCAGAGAGGTTGTGGAGTCTCCTTGTGTGGAGCCTTTGCAGACTCTGTCTGGATGTGTTGCTGTGTGCCCTGAGCTAGACTGGATGCTCCTGCTCTGGCAGGGGGGTTGCACTTCATCTCTTTGGGTCCCTTCCAGCCCCTGACATCCTGTGAGCCTGGAATTTCACCAGAACCTGAAGCAAAACTGCTGCTGGCAGGAAGAGTTGTTAACAGGAAGGCTGAAGAGTGCTCCACATCACCCTCTTCTGAAGGCTTCATTACAAATACAGCAGCTTGAGACCAACTATGCCAATATTGATTCTAACTCAGCCCAGACTGCAAGTAGTTGTCTCATCAAATTAAAGCCTCCTGATACAGCCAAGCAAACCTGTCCAAAATCTTGCTCCAATAAGCCTTTAAAGTGAAGTTACCATCTCTCTTGCAGTCTGCTTGAAGTCTCACTGTGCTGTTTTATTGTGTCATTGTCTGGATGTGTTGCTATGTGCCCTGAGCTAGAATGGATGGTCCTGCCCTGGCAGGGTAGTTGGACTGGGATAAGATCTTTGGGTCCTTTCCAGCCCCTGACATCTTGTGAGCCTGTGACATGGGCACAGGTTGCCCAGGGAGGTGGTTGAGAGCCCCATTCCTGGAGACATCCAAGCCCAGCCTTGCTGAAGTAACCACTTCTCCTGCAGCCTGCTTGAAGTCTCACCGTGCCACCAAGCTCTGGTGGCTTCTGCCCTTCACCAGCATACCTGGAGAGGAACTGCAGAGGCAGCTGCAAGTTGTTTTTCAAAGTCTGAAGCTGCTGAACATCACAGCAAGTGCTAACGTTGCCAAAGAAGAAACCTGGACAGAGCTCCTGGAAGAACAAAAAACAGCATTGAGATGAGGGAGGGCAGGAGGGAAGAGCATGTTCAAGAACTCCTTGTAGTAAAGGTTCTGCTTCAGCATATTTCAGGGGACAGAAGCTGTTGCTGGGGGAGATGCAGAGGAAAACACTCAGTGAGCCTCTTTGGAGAGCTGGGAGAAGAAGCACTTCTTGTATTCAAGGCATCACTTCCTTTTCTAAAGCTCCTCCAGATGATCTTTAGTCATCAGGGTCTATATATAGACTGACCACAGTGCTGGAGAGGCCAACATGTTTAGCCAAGCTCAAAGAATTCCTGCAGCTTACCCTCCAGGATACCTTCTGGACAGCAACTCTAACAGGCTCAGGAGGCAAAGTACTAAGCAGAGAATCCCTGATTGACTGCCAGGGCCATTTCACAGCCACTTTATGCATTTAATGCACCTGGGAGCAGCACACCAGAAGTGGATCTTAAGTCTCAGCAATGGCACAAAGCAGGAGCTGCTGACCTGTGCTCCAAGCTGGGACACAAGGGTGTGATGGGTGGAGCACCAGATGGAGACAAAACTTGATGGCTGCACACAAAGAGAGGCTGCCAATGGCTCCATGGCCCAGGGGAGTCCCTCAGGGATCAGTCCTGGGCCCAGTCTTGTTCAGCATCTCTGTGGGTGCCATGGGCAGAGGCATTGAGTGCAGCCTCAGCAAGTTTGCTGAGCACCCCAAGCTGTGTGGTGCAGCAGCCAGGCTGGAGGGCAGGGATGGCATCCAGAGGGAGCTGGGCAGGCTGCAGAGGTGGGCACAAGCCAAGCTCAGGAGCTTCAACAAGGCCAAGGTCCTGCAGCTGGGTGGAGGCAATGGCAAGCAGCAATGCAGGCTGGGCAGTGCCTGGCTGGAGAGCAGCCCTGAGGAGAGGGACTTGGGGGTGCTGGGGGAGGAGAAGCTGAAGATGAGGCAGCAGTGTGCACTTGCAGGGCAGAAAGGCAAGCAGAGGCTGGGCTGCAGCAGGAGCAGTGTGGGCAGCAGGGCCAGGGAGGTGATTGTGCCCCTCTGCTGTGCTCTGCTGAGAGCCCACCTGGAGTAGTGCATCCAGTGCTGGAGCCCCTGGGACAAGAGGGATGTGGAGATGCTGGAGGTGTGCAGAGAAGGGCCCCGAGGATGCTCAGAGGGCTGCAGCAGCTCTGCTGTGAGCACAGCCTGAAAGAGTTGGGGCTGTGCAGGCTGCAGAAGAGGAGGCTCCCAGGGGACCTTCTGGTGGCCTTCCAGGATCTGAAGGGGGCTACAAAAAAGCTGGGGAGGGACTTTTGAGGCTGTGAGGGAGTGAGAGGAGTGGGGGGAATGGAGCAAAGCTGGAGGTGGGGAGATTGAGGCTGGAGGTGAGGAGGAAGTTGTTGAGCATGAGAGTGGTGAGAGGCTGGAATGGGTTGCCCCTGCAGGGAGGTGTTTGGGGCCAGATCCCTGGAGGTGTTTTTGGCCAGGCTGGCAGAGGCTGTGGGCAGCCTGCTCTAGGGTAGGGTGTCCCTGGGCATGGCAGGGGGGTTGGGACTGGCTGATCCTTGTGCTCCCTTCCAACCCTGGCTCATTTTATGTTGGAGGAACAGCTTTGAATACCCCAGCATGGAAGTATTCAAAGCCAGGCTGGATGGATACTTGACAACATGCAGTAGGAGACATCCCTACCCATGCCAGGCAGTCTGGACCTAGATGATCCTCAAGGTCCCTTCCAGCCCAAACCATTCTAGGACAATGTGGAATGTACTACAGTTTGGAAAGGTCCTTAAAAAAAAAAAAAAAAAAAATCTGACTAAAGAGAGGTCAGACCAGGGAAGAAAACAAATCAATTCTATATTAAAGGTTGTTTGTGGGAGCTTAAAACCATCTGAGACTTCTCATAATATATCTCAGGTCTAACACAGTTGGGGTTACACCTGAAAAGTCAGAGGCAACCTGTTCACTTTCTCATCCAGCTAGGATGAAAGGTCAGAGTGCAGGTCCAACAGACCCCAGCACAGCACTCCAGAGTGCAGGGGGATTGTCTCTCAGTGCAGCTCACCTGCATTAAGTCATAGCCAGCCTCAGGCAGTGCTATTGGTGGTCCATCATAAGCACAGTTGTATCTCTTGTCTCCAGAAGCAACTCCACATTCCCCATACCAAACACATGTCTGTGAGAGAACCTAATCAAAAGAAAATAACCAATTAATTACAAGGACCAATTGAGAAATCCCTCAGCTACTCTGGAGTTTATCACAATCCAGACTGGGAAGCCTCCTGCTATGTTAAACACCTGCAGGCATCACATAAAGCACCTCTTCACTGCAGCATGTGGGTTTGAGACCTCACCATTGGTCTCCAACTCAGCTCCCCCTCTCCATGTCCAGCTCAGGAGGAGGAAGTTCACTGTCTGCAGTTAACACAAAGTGTAAAGAGTTAATTAAACCAATACTTGAAAAGCATCTCCGAACAGAAAGTGATGTAGAAAATTTGGTCATGCAAGACAATGCACACAGGAGTGGCTGAGAGCAGCCTGGAGGAGAAGACCTTAGGGGTGCCAAAGTGCCCAGCAGCCAGCACTGGTGGCTGCAGCCCAGAGGCAGCTGTGTGCTGGCTGCAGGGAGAGCAGCAGAACAGGGAGGGGATTTTGTCCCTCTGCTCACACCTCACCTGCAGCACTGCCTCCAGCTCAAGAAGGACCTGGAGCTGCTGGAGAAGGCCACAGAGATGATCAGAGGGCTGCAGAATCTCCCTGTGGGACAGGCTGTTCAGCCTGGAGAAGAGAAGGTTGTAAGAGAGACCTCAGAGCAGCCTTCCAGTACCTGAAGGGGCTCCAGGAGAGCAACTTTTGACAAGGGCTGGGAGTGACAGGATGAAGGGAATGGACTGAAGCTGGCAGAAGGTTGACTGAGAAGAAATTGTTTGCAGTGAGGGTGGTGAGAGACTGGCACAGGTTGCCCAAGGAGGCTGTGGCTGTCCCTTGCTGGAGGCGTCCAAGGCCAAGCTGGATGAGGCTGGTGGGAGGTGTCCTGGCCCATGGCAGGGTGGCTGGAGCTAGATGCTCCCTAAGGTCTCTTCAAACCCAACCCATTCTGTGGTTCTATCATGCACAGGTTAACTCTCACCTTACAGCACCCCAGGCAGGGTGCAGGCACAGCAATGCACTGCTTCCATGCACTATTTCAGCTCCTCCTGCCACCTTTTAATCCTCCTTACAAACTAAGTGACAGATGGAGAAGGCAGCAGCATAAAGAGGATTCTGAAGCAGAACTCAGCAGCTGCCAGAGGACCCCAAGGCTCTGTCACAACCTCAAAGGATGCTCCACATCACTTTTGAGTAAGCTTTGCAAAGTGTAAATGGACTTAGGGTGCTAAGAACAAAATAAAAAGCACCTTCAAGCCTCACTTTCAAGATATTTTGACTTAAGGAACTATTGACAAACCCCCCAGAAAATCAGCTCTTTATTGTGGGTGTGAAGGGAGGCAACTGAAGAAGCCCAATGGCACCTTGCAAGCTCTCCCTTTTTGCTCAGTGGCCCCGAGACTGAGCCAGCTGAACCAAAACATTCACCCTGCCAACTCAAAACATCCCACTCCACAAAAACTTATCTGCAAGCAAAAGCTTGAAACCAGCTCCCAAGGTTTTTTCCCCTCCCCACACTCTGCAACTGCCCTGCAAGCAGAGTGCCCCAACCCTGCCAGCTCTGATCAGGGCTTTGCATGGTACAGCCTGAGAGATAAGTGACCCAATTTTTATCTCCTGAACAACCTTGACCCAGCACTTGTGGAAAGCACCAGATGCTTACCCTGCAAAGACACAAACTGCTGGGCTTTGTGCATGACCATGAATAATATTGTTTACAGACCAGAGAGGCCCCTGAAAGGCTGCATTCATAGTGCCCAAGAGCCACCCAGGAGCAGAAAGCCTCCACAACAGCCATTTCTGGGCTGAACACCACTGACAGGGCTTCAAAAAGTTGCACTTGAGGTTTGTTTTTTTTTCTTTGTTTTTTAACCAATTTAGCCTTTCCCCTTCAGTTCAACCCAGGCAATGTGGCCCAGAGCACTTTTGACAAGGGCTGGGTGAAAGGCAATGGCAGAGGGCAGATTGAGATCTTGGGGCAGCCTCCCCCAATGCTCCCAGAGCAGCCTTCCCCCAGTGCCCAAAGGGGCTGCAGGAAGGCTGGGGAATGACAGGATGAGAGGGAATGGATTGAAGCTGGCAGAGGGGAGATGGAGAGTGGAGATGAGGAAGAAATTGTTTGCAGTGAGGGTGGTGAGACACTGGCACAGGTTGCCCAGGGAGGCTGTGGCTGTCCCCTCCCTGGAGTTTTTCATGGCCAGCCTTGAGCAAGCTGTGCTGGTGTGAGGTGTCTCTGCCCATGGCAAGGGTTGGAGCTGGATGATGAGGGACAACGGCTTGGAGCTGGGAGAGGGGAGATGGAGAGTGGAGATGAGGAAGAAATTGTTTGCAGTGAGGGTGGTGAGACACTGGCACAGGTTGCCCAGGGAGGCTGTGGCTGTCCCTTGCCTAGAGGTGTTCAAGAACAGGTTGGATGAAGCCTTGAGCAAGCTGGGTTGATGGGAGGTGTCCCTGCCCATGGCAGGGTGGCTGGAGCTAGATGCTCCTTAAGGTCTCTTCAAACCCAACCCATTCTATGGTTCTATCATGCACAGGTTAACTCTCACCTCACAGCACCCCAGGCAGTGTGCAGGCACAGCAGGGGCCAGAAGACACTGTCCAGCTGATCAGAATTTCCTTGGCTCCTGCAGACCCTGGGCCTTAGCCCAGCCAGGGGTTGGAACTGGCTGAGCTTTGAGGTCCCTTCCAATCCAACCCATTTAGTGATTAAAATGGGAGAGAATGAATTTATGTGCTCAGGTCTTAAAAGATCAGAGAGGCTGGGGATGGAAGACAGCAAAGATACTGCAATGTTTTTTTAATTAGACTAGTTTAAACCCACCAGGCCATGGAGATGGTCAGGGGGCTGTGAGGACAGGCTGGGAGAATTGGGGCTGTTCAGCCTGGAGAAAAGAAGGCTGCAGGGAGAGCTTAGAGCAACCTTCCAGTGCCTGAAGGGGCTGCAGGAGAGCTGGGAGGGACAGGATAAGGAACAATGGCTTTGAGCTGGGAGAGAGAAGAGTGAGAGTGGAGATGAGGAAGAAATTGTTTGCAGTGAGGGTGGTGAGAGACTGGCATAGGTTGCCCAGGGAGGTTGTGGATGCTCCCTGCCTGGAGGTGTTCAAGGCCAGGTCAGATGAGAGACCTGGGCTGGGGGAATGTGTACCTGACCATGGCACAGAGCTGGAACTGGCTGAGCTTTGAGGTCCCTTCCAACCCAGCCCAGCCTTTGAGTCTTATGCCATGACCTAGCAGAAGCCTGCACATATCCCCTGAAATGATGAGCTTCAGTGATCCTTGATTTGCAGTGGCAGAACCAAAGGCAACAAGCCTGAACCCATCAAGTTCACAAGGTCTTGTAACTGTTCACAAGGTCTTGTAATGACAAGATGAGGAGGAATGGGTTCAAATTGGTGGAGGGGAGATTTAGGCAGGATGTTAGGAGGAAGTTCTTCACAGTGAGGGTGGTGAGACACTGGCACAGGTTGCCCAGGGAAGTTGTGGAGCACAGAAGCACCCAATGTGATCAAAGATCACATTGGGTGCTTCTGTGCTCCACAACCTCCCTGGAGGTGTTCAAGGCCAGGCTGGATGAGGTCTTGAGCATCCTGATCTAGTGGGAGGTGTCCCTGCCTATGGCACAGGGGGGTTGGAACTGGCTGAGCTTTGAGGTCTCTTCCAACCTAAACCATTCTATGATTAAGTTAGCTGAAGTCAGCAGGTCCAAGTCACCAGCATAGCTCTGAGCCATGAAGGAGCCAACAGCCTGCTCCTCACTGAGTCAGCCAGGAGTTATGGGAGGGCTGCTGCTCTCCTCAGCTTCAGACAGCACTCAGAGCTACTACCAGTAACTGAGTAACCACTGATAAGGTCTAGCTGGAGGCTCTCCTCAAAAGCTCCCTCCAGTAAAAGCCAGATAAAGTTAAGAGCAAGATGAGTACTTTGCTCTTTCCATTCTTTCAGAAGAAGGTTCCTGCCCTGGTAGGAAGAGATAGGGATGAGTAAGTGGCTGTAAAGAAGTCAGTGAACAAAGGCACTGCTGGCAGAGTCAGACTCCAGTCACCTAAGAGCTGGGTGAGCAATCAACATTCTCAGACAGGTGAAAGCCCTTCCTAGCCCCACCTAACAGAACAGCTGTGCTGAACTCTGCTGCCCTCTAAACGAGGCAATGTACTCCAGACCTTATGGGGTTGGGTTGGTTTTGAAATCAAAAACACACCTAAGGGGTCCATATTTTAAGGAGAGGCTTTTCTAAAGAGATTTAATCCCACCTGACAGAACCAACTGTCCTCCAAACAAGGCAATGTGCTCCAGACCACATGGGGGTGGCTTTAAAACCAAAAACACATCTAAGGGGTCCATATTTTAAGGGGGGGGGACTTTGCTAAAGAGCTTTAACCTCACCTGACAGAACAGCTGTGCTGAACCCAACTGTCCTCCAAACAAGGCAATGTGCTCCAGACCATATGGGGTTGGCTTTGGGTTGGTTTTAAAACCAAAAATCACATCTAAGGGGTTCACATTTTAAGGACAGACTTTTCTAAAGAGCTTTAACCTCACCTGACACAACAGCTGTGCTGAACCCAACTGTCCTCCAAACAAGGCAATGTACTCCAGACTACATGGGGTTGGCTTTAAAACCAAAATCACATCTAAGGGGTTCACATTTTAAGGACAGACTTTTCTAAAGAGCTTTAACCTCACCTGACACAACAGCTGTGCTGAACCCAACTGTCCTCCAAACAAGGCAATGTGCTCCAGACCATATGGGGTTGGCTTTGGGTTGGTTTTAAAACCAAAATCCACATCTAAGGGGTCCATATTTTAAAGGAGGGACACTTTTCTGAAGAGATTTAACCCCACCTGACAGAACCAACTGTCCTCCAAACAAGGCAATGTACTCCAGACTACATGGGGTTGGCTTTAAAACCAAAATCACATCTAAGGGGTTCACATTTTAAGGAGGGACTTTTCTAAAGAGCTTTAGCCCCACCTGACAACAGCTGTGCTGAACCCAACTGTCCTCTAAATGAGACAATGTGCTCCAGACCACATGGGGTTGGCTTTAAAACCAAAATCACATCTAAGGGGTTCACATTTTAAGGAGGGACTTTTCTAAAGAGCTTTAGCCCCACCTGACAACAGCTGTGCTGAACCCAACTGTCCTCTAAATGAGACAATGTGCTCCAGACCACATGGGGTTGGCTTTAAAACCAAAATCACATCTAAGGGGTCCATATTTTAAGGGGGGACTTTGCTAAAGAGCTTTAGCCCCACCTGACAACAGCTGTGCTGAACCCAACTGTCCTCTAAATGAGACAATGTGCTCCAGACCACATGGGGTTGGCTTTAAAACCAAAATCACATCTAAGGGGTCCATATTTTAAGGGGGGGAACTTTGCTAAAGAGCTTTAGCCCCACCTGACAGAACAGCTGTGCTGAACCCAACTGTCCTCCAAACAAGGCAATGTACTCCAGACCATATGGAGTTGGCTTTAAAACCAAAAAACACATCTAAGGGGTCCATATTTTAAGGGGGGGAACTTTGCTAAAGAGCTTTAGCCCCACCTGACAACAGCTGTGCTGAACCCAACTGTCCTCTAAACGAGACTACATGGGGTTGGCTTTGGGTTGGTTTCAAAACCAAAAATCACATCTAAGGGGTCCATATTTTAAGAAGAGACTTTTCTAAAGAGCTTTATAAAGCAACAGCACCATCACCTTTGATGAAGGCTGTTCCCTCCTGCCCTCACCATGGTTTAGAAACCAAGTGGCAGTACCTAACACCAGCCCACAGATCATCCCTGGGGCTTGGAATTGGAGCAGGAATCTCAGCTCAGCGCTCCAGGAGCCTGCAAGTGAACAAGTAAGGACATTTCACTACCATCACCACTCTGCAAAGGTTCTCTTGCAGCTTTCTGGTCCTCATTTATAATTAAATTAGTGATCCAAAGACCTCTACTGCAGTCCACATTTCCCCAACAGCAAACCAGCACTCCTCAGTGCTTCCAGCAGCAGCCAGCACCAACAATGAATACGTAGCTGTGAAGCAAACAATGCTGACACTGTGCACACAACCAGCAACTATTTGCTGCCTTGCAAATCCCAGATGACAAGAGGGCATTGTTTGGCTCTCCAAACAAAGATTAATGCATGGCAAAGGCAATGGCATCAGATACAGCCACTTCCCCTTCCTCCATCTAGGAGGGGACATCTGGGACCTTGCAGGGCAAAGAAGCAAGATTCCAGGAAGCAGCACACTCTTCCCTTACACTCCCTTCATCTGCAGTCCATGCTGCACTTCAGAGCTTCTCAGAGATGCTGAGAAGTGGAGCTCCAGGGAAACAACTCCACCTTGCCCTTAATAAATACAAGCCAGCTCTCTCGTCCTGACACAGCTTCCTCACTTTCCATCCAGAAAGACTATGAACAAACCACTCCTGATTTTCCAGGAAGCAGCTCTGCCTTGTTCGGAAGCTATGCTGCCATGCTCGCCCAGCAAGCTGCTCCACAGGCATTTCAGAGCCTGGTGCCCAAGGGCAGGTAACACCACACTGCAGGCAGCTTGGCGAGGCTGAGCAGCCCCTGCCATCAACACCTCCCCACAGGAGTCAGAAACCCAAATACATCCCACAGCTGGGGACCCAAGCTGACAGGAAACCTGTGCCCAGCCTTCTTTAGCCACCAATCTGACAGCCTGTGGCCCTTAAGCACACAAGATGCCATCTAATAGGTTAGGATGTCCATAAGAAGATGAAGACTTTATCCTCCAAGGTTTCCCACAAAGCTCTTGGGTGGTGTTAATGGGTAGTTAATTATCATTAGTTAAGTGCCACAAGTTCTGTACTATGCAGCAGAATGAAAGACATCATCTATGGGATGAACTCCTCAAGTTCAACATGAAAGTGCCATGCAGAGAAATGAAAGACATCCATGAGATGAACTCCTCAAGCTCAATGTGAAAGTATTACACAGAGAAATGAAAGGCATCATCTATGGGATGAATTCCTCAAGCCCAATGTGAAAGTGCCACGCAGAGAAATAAAAGATATCTTCTATGGGATGAACTCCTCAAGCTCAATGTAAAAGTATTATGCAGATAAATGAAAGACATCTTCTATGGGATGAACTCCTCAAGCTCAATATGAAAGTGCCATGCAGAAAAATGAAAGACATCATCTATAGGATGAACTCCTCAAGCCCAATGTGAAAGTGCCATGCAGAAAAATGAAAGACATCATCTATAGGATGAACTCCTCAAGCCCAATGTGAAAGTACCATGCAGAGAAATGAAAGATATCTTCTATAGGATGAACTCCCCAAGCTCAACATGAAAGTGTTAGCAGAAAAATGAAAGACATCTAATGGGATGAACTCCTCAAGCTCAATGTGAAAGTGCCATACAGAGAAATTAAAGACATCTTCTATAGGATGAACCCAAGCTCAATGTGAAAGTGTTATGCAGTGGAAGGATTTCAGCCTGAAATGCCACTCCAGGCCACCAACTTGTTTTAACAGGCAAAACGAAGCATAAAGCACTTTGGTTTACAGACATCAAACTCTCCTCACTGTGGTGGCATTGGGGTAAGAAGAGGCTTCACAGTGCTGCTCTTCCACTGCACAGGCTCATGCTAACTGCAGGGCCAACCTCTCTTCCAGAGGTAGTTTGATGCAGTGCCAGCCTGTGAACTGGGCTACACAGCCCAAACGGTCACATTGTGCCTGCTAACACCACAAAACTGAAACCTGCACTGTTAAATTTCTGCAGTGTTGACCATTTATGGACCAAAAAAAAAAACAAAAACAAAAAAACCCAACCCCACCACATCCTCTACAAGACCTCCTAAATCTTAAGGGCACTTGTTTCAAGCTCCTCTAGCTCAGCAGCCTTCTGTCACTCAGAGGAGAGCCTCCTGCCAGTTCCCTGCCAGCCTAAGCCATGCCTCATGGCCAGAGGAGAGGGTGTCCCTCCACAAGCATTACACAAAAGGGTGTTGGTAAGGTGTGACATCCATTACCTACCCACCTGGAAACCATGAGTCACCACCACACCAGCATCTCCTGTGCTTCTAGTTCCTGTGTTTCTAGTTCTCTTCAAACGCTGTTTGAAGAGGACACGAGGAGAACCACAGCAACACAAGGTTTAAATAGGGCTGAGCCTAAAACTTGACCTACAAAGTATGTTCCCAAGTTGGTCAGAGAGGCAAAGAACCCCGGGAGCAAGGCTTACAAAACACTTCTTGCTTCTCCAGAGGAATGTGGAGTATCTCACTCCTATCTTAAGGCAGAGTGCCTGGAGCTGTTTAGTCTGGAGAAGAGAAAACTGAGAGCAGATCTTATTAATGTTAATAAATATTTGAGGGTTGGCTGTCAAAAAGAAGGGGCCAGGCTCTTGTCAGTGGTATCCTGTGGTAGGACAGGGAGCAACGGATACAAACTGGAACCCAGGAGGTCCCACCCCAACATGAGATAAAAATTCTTTGCTGTGAGGGTGCTGGAGGAGGCTGCCCAGAGAGGTTTTGGAGTCATCTTCTCCTCTGAAGGCTTTCAAGACCCATCTGGATGCATTCCTGGGTGACCTGGCAAGTAGTTAGACTCGATCTTGAGAGGTCCCTTCCAAGCTGTGTAATTCTGTAACTCTAGGAATCATGGACTACGGCATAAACAAAACAGGAGTGAGAAGTAAAGGTTAGGAAAAAAAAACAAACCAAAACAAACCCCAAAGTATCCAAAATCCCAACTGGGTGACCTGGCAAGTGGTTAGCTAGACTTGATCTTGAGAGGTCCCTTCCAAGCCCTGTAATTCTGTGACTCTAGGATCATGGACTATGGCATGGCTGAGAAGTAAAGGTTAGGGGGAAAAAAAACCAAACCAAAGCAACAAAACAAACTCCAAAGTATCCAAAATCCCAACTGGGTGACCTGGCAAGTGGTTAGCTAGACTCGATCTTGAGA
The DNA here is from genome assembly GCA_013396835.1 of Psilopogon haemacephalus. Classification (NCBI taxonomy): domain Eukaryota; kingdom Metazoa; phylum Chordata; class Aves; order Piciformes; family Megalaimidae; genus Psilopogon; species Psilopogon haemacephalus. The sequence continues at coordinate 15,594 of VWZI01010420.1, forward strand.
GGTCCCTTCCAAGCCCTGTAATTCTGTGACTCTGTGATCATGGACTATGGCATGGCTGAGAAGTAAAGGTTAGGGGGGGAAAAAAAACCAAACCAAACCAAAACAACAAAACAAACCCCAAAGTATCCAAAATCCCAACTCAATTCTAGCCCTCGAAAGGAACCTGTAGCCTCGATACGGGGCACATCAGTAAGCAGCAGAGCCTGCTAAACACAGACTATTGCCTTCAGGCAGCTGTCGCCCAGCACAAGCAGCAGGGACACGCCAAGCCTCTGGCCGGGCATGTGACCGAGGGCTGCTGACATGCGAGGGGCATTGCATAACCGAACACAACACGGGACCGGGAGCCGGGCAGAAGCCGCAGCCAGCTGACCCCGGCACGGCCGCCGCGCTGCCCGCCGGTGCTCGGGGACGAACTCAAGGCTGTGCCACGGCTGCTGCCCCGCACAGCTGCCTCCCTCCGGCTGTCCCGCCCGGTGCTTAGCCCAGGGAGCATGGCCACAGCGAAGGAGAGCTCCAGCGGGACTAAGGGAACGGCACCGCTTGGGCTTAGCTCAGGGAGCATGGCCACAGCGAAGAAGAGCTCCACTAGGACTAAGGGAACGGCACCGCTTGGGCTTAGCTCAGGGAGCATGGCCACAGCGAAGGAGAGCTCCACCGGAGCCAAGGGAACGACCCCGCTTAGGCTTAGCCCAGGGAGCATGGCCACAGCGAAGAAGAGCTCCACTAGGACTAAGGGAACGGCACCGCTTGGGCTTAGCTCAGGGAGCATGGCCACAGCGAAGAAGAGCTCCACTGGGACTAAGGGAACGGCACCGCTTGGGCTTAGCCCAGGGAGCATGGCCACAGCGAAGGAGAGCTCCACCGGAGCCAAGGGAACGACACCGCTTAGGCTTAGCCCAGGGAGCATGGCCACAGCGAAGAAGAGCTCCACCGGAGCCAAGGGATCGACACCGCTTGGGCTTCGCGCTGCCCCGAGCCCAGGGGCCTAAGTCAACTCCTCCCCGTCCCGCCAGCCGCCGCCCTCACTCCCCCTCCCCAGGGAGCCCCCCACCAGCTGCCCCAAGCCCCGCGGCAGCACCGGTGGGACCCTGGACCGCGCTCCCCACGGCCCCGACACCGCCGGGGGGCTCGGTGCGCCCAGCGCCGGCACGGCCGCCCCGCAGCGCTGGCTAGAAGGGACTCACCCGCACCGGCGACAGAAGCAGAAAGAGGACGAGCAGGCCGAGGCCGCCCTGCCCGGGGCTGCCTTGCAGGCTCCCCATGGCGGCACGGGCAGGGAGAGCGCAGAGCTCTCGGCCGCAGCACCGAGAGGCGGTGAAGAGGCGGCAGCAGGAGGAGGAGGAGGAGGAGAAGAAGCAGAGTAGTGGCGGCCAGAGCAGCTGCGGCCGCGCAGGTCCGGAAGAGCTGCTCCGCCGGCCCCTTCCAGCAGCGGCGGGTGGGGGCCGCGCCCGTGCGCCGCCAACCGCC
>VWZI01010420.1:38328-48763 GCA_013396835.1 Psilopogon haemacephalus
GTCTCTTCCAACCTAAACCATTCTGTGATTCTATGATTCTATGACTGAACAGCACCAGCACAAAGCTGAGTGGAAGGCTCTGTACTGACTACCTGCTCAGTCTTTCATGGGGTTGGTATCAAGCTCTGCCACTAGGAACATTCTTCTCCTGAGGAGTTTGCAGTGAGGGACAAAGAAAATCCTGCTTTTTGTTCCTCATCTTCCCAATTGCAGGTTTTTTTTTCCCCTCCAAGCTCCTCCGTGGCTCTTCCCTTCAGAGCCTAATTCCCTCTCCCTGCCAAGCTCTTCCATCTGCCACATCTTCCCCCTGGGGTAAAGCATCTGCTGCTTCTTTGCCCAGAGCCTTGTGCCCTGCTGCATTCTGCCCCTCACCTGCTGGCTGCTAGGGTAGGGAGAAGGCATTTTAAAACCTGTTAGGTAACTGTGGATCCACAGACCCACAGCATCACAGATTCACAGCACCACAGTTCCACAGCATCACAGATTCACAGCACCACAGATCCACAGCATCACAGATTGATAGAATAACAGATCCACAGCACCACAGATCCACAGCATCACGGATTGATAGAATAACAGATCCACAGCACCACAGACTCACAGCACCACAGACCCACAGCACCACAGACCCACAGCATCACAGATTGATAGAATAACAGATCCACAGCACCACAGATCCACAGCATCACGGATTGATAGAATAACAGATCCACAGCACCACAGACTCACAGCACCACAGATCCACAGCATCACAGATTCCAAGAATCACAGATTCATAGCATTATAGATCCACAGCACCACAGATCCACAGCACCACAGACTCACAGAATCACAGATTCATAGAATCACAGATCCACAGCACCACAGATCCACAGCACCACAGACTCACAGCGTCACAGATCCACAGCATCACAGGTTCACAGCACCACAGATTCACAGCACCACAGACTCACAGCATCACAGATTCATAGAATCACAGATCCACACAGATCCACAGCACCACAGACTAACAGCATCACAAACTCACAGCACCACAGACCCACAGCATCACAGACCCACAGCATCACAGACTCACAACATCACAGACTCACAGCATCCCAGACTCACAGCATCCCAGATTCACAGCACCACAGACTCACAGAATCACAGATTCATAGAATCACAGATCCACAGCACCACAGACCCATAGCATCACAAACTCACAGACTCACAGCACCACAGATTCACAGCACCAGAGACCCAGAGCATCACAGCACCACAGACTCACAGCATCACAGAATCATAGCATCACAGACTCACAGCATCACAGATTCACAGCACCACAGACTGATAGAATAACAGAACCACAGCACCACAGATTCATAGCACCACAGACTCACAGCATCACAGATTGGTAGAATAACAGAACCACAGCACCACAGATTCATAGCACCACAGACTCACAGCATCACAGACTCACAGCATCACAGGTTCACAGCACCACGGACTCACAGCATCACAGATTCATAGAATCACAGATCCACACAGATCCACAGCACCACAGAACCACAGCACCACAGACCCACAGCATCACAAACTCACAGACTCACAGCACCACAGATTCACAGCACCAGAGACCCACAGCATCACAGACCCACAGACTCACAGCACCACAAATTCACAGCACCACAGATTGATAGAATAACAGAACCACAGCACCACAGACTCACAGCACCACAGACTCACAGCACCACAGACTCATAGAATCAGAGATTGATAGCATCACAGACCCACAGCACCACAGATTCACAGCACCACAGATTGGTAGAATAAGATTCACAGCACCACAGACTCACAGCATCAAAGATTGATAGAATAACAGATTCACAGCACCACAGGGCCACAGCACCACAGACTCACAGCATTATAGATTGATAGAATCACAGATTGATAGAATAACAGATCCACAGCATCACAGACTCACAGCACTACAGATTTATAGAATCACAGATTCACAGCACCACAGAATGGTTTAGGTTGGAAAGGACCTTGGAGATCATCTAGTTCCAAGCCCCCAGCCATGGGCAGGGTCACCTCTCACTAGACCAGGTGAAGTGTCAGCAGAGCTGGAGCTGCTAGGGGCCAGTCCAAGCCCTGCATGCTAACCCTGGGTTATTTGTGGGTAATCAGGGCGAGGGAATTCAGCTCCTCTCTAGCTACAATGAGTCACGAGGCCTTCCTGTCCAATTAGCCTGCTCCAATTTAGCAGGAACTGCTGGAGCAGAACACAAAGGCGACCACAAGGGATCCTGGATCAAACACCACCTTGCACACACTTCACAGACAATGCCAAGAGCTAACAGCATCATCAGACCTGTTTCCTGCCTCCAACCAGCTGGCAGCTCTCCTGCTCCAGTCCTGAGCTACCAGATCCAAGGGCTGCAAACAGCAACCAGGCAGCTTTCAAGACTTACAGAATCACAGAATGAGTCAGGGTTGGAAGGGACCACAAGGAGCAGCCAGTCCCAACCCCTCTGCCATGCCCAGGGACACCCTACCCTAGAGCAGGCTGCCCACAGCCTCTGCCAGCCTGGCCAAAAACACCTCCAGGGATCTCAACCCAAACCCCTCCCTGCAGGGGCAACCCATTCCAGCCTCTCACCACTCTCATGCTCAACAACTTCCTCCTCACCTCCAGTCTCAGTCTCCTCCCCTCCACCTTTGCTCCATTCCCCCCAGTCCTGTGACTCCCTCACACCCTCAAAAGTCCCTCCACAGCTTTTTTGTAGCCCCCTTCAGATGCTGGAAGGCCACCAGAAGGTCCCCTGGGAGCCTCCTCTCCTCCAGCCTGCACAGCCCCAACTCTTTCAGGCTGTGCTCACAGCAGAGCTGCTGCAGCCCTCTGAGCATCCTCGGGGCCCTTCTCTGCACCCCTCCAGCATCTCCACATCCCTCTTGTCCCAGGGGCTCCAGCACTGGATGCACTACTCCAGGTGGGCTCTCAGCAGAGCACAGCAGAGGGGCACAATCACCTCCCTGGCCCTGCTGCCCACACTGCTCCTGCTGCAGCCAAGCCTCTGCTTGCCTTTCTGGGCCAGGGAGGTTGTGGAGCACAGAAGCACAGAATGTGATCAAAGATCACAGGTTGCCCAGGGAGGTTGTGGAGGACAGAAGCACAGAATGTGATCAAAGATCACATTGGGTTCTTCTGTCTTCCACAACCTCCCTGGAAGTGTTGAGGACCAGGCTGGATGAGGTCCTGAGTGACCTGTTCTAGGGGGAGGTGTCCCTGCCTATGGCACAGGGGGGTTGGAACTGGCTGAGCTTTGAGCTCCCTTCCTACCTAACCCAATCTGTGATTCTGTGATCCTGCCCAACAGCCACCAAAAGCCTCTTTTGTCCTTGCACTGGAGGACTTAAATGATCCTTGTGGTCCCTTCCAACCCTGCCTGATTCGATGACAGCTAAAGGCTGAGAGCACTGCCAAGGGGACTGATCCTTGACCAACTTATGTCACTCAGCCTAGGCAGGAAAAGCCAGGCCCAAGTTAATGCTGTCACAGGGAAAGCTTCAAGTGAAGAAATCCTTTTGTCACCCTCCTCTTTCTCTGCAGACTTTCCCAACCTGCCTGGAGGCAATTCCTGTGTGAACTACCCTGGCAGGGAGCTTGGACTGGATGATCCCTTGGGGGGATCCCTTCTAACCTCTAAAGCTCTGCGGTGCCCTGCAAGCAGGAGGACCAAGAGCCACCAATCTCAGAGCTCCTCAGCATGCAAGCCCAGCCCAGCCCAGCCCTAGCATCTTACTTTGTTCTTAAACTCAGTGGAGGCTCCAAAGCGAAAGAGAAACTTCACCACCTCGTTGTGACCTTGCTGTGCAGCGAAGAAGAGAGGAGTTGCACCTGACTGTAAGGAAAAAGAAAAAAAGAGAGATGAATCCCTCCCCCCATCACCAAAGACACTGGGCAGAAGTAGCTCGAGTTCAAATGAGTCAGCTGAGAGGAGGTGATGGCTCCAGGGCACAGCAGCTGGGCAGGGGCACTGCAGGTTTCCTTCCCACTGCACTGACAGCTCAGTCCAGCAGCAGAGGGGTGAGTCAAACCCATGCTTCACAGGGGGGTTCTGCAGGGAGCTTCTGGCAGGTCTCTTTAGGATGCACTCACTGCTGCCCAGCCAGCAGATAGGGAAAAGGTCCTGCAGCTGGGTGGAGGCAATGGCAAGCAGCAATGCAGGCTGGGCAGGGAGTGGCTGGAGAGCAGCCCTGAGGAGAGGGACTTGGGGGTGCTGGTGGGGGAGGAGAAGCTAAAGCTGAGGCAGCAGTGTGCACTTGCAGGGCAGAAAGGCAAGCAGAGGCTGGGCTGCAGCAGGAGCAGTGTGGGCAGCAGGGCCAGGGAGGGGATTGTGCCCCTCTGCTGTGCTCTGCTGAGAGCCCACCTGGAGTAGTGCATCCAGTGCTGGAGCCCCTGGGCCAAGAGGGATGTGGAGATGCTGGAGGGGTGCAGAGAAGGGTCCCGAGGATGCTGAGAGGGCTGCAGCAGCTCTGCTGTGAGCACAGCCTGAAAGAGTTGGGGCTGTGCAGGCTGCAGAAGAGGAGGCTCCCAGGGGACCTTCTGGTGGCCTTCCAGCATCTGAAGGGGGCTACAAAAAACCTGGGGAGGGACTTTTGAGGGTGTGAGGGAGTGCCAGGACTGGGGGGAATGGAGCAAAGGTGGAGGTGAGGAGATTGAGGCTGGAGGTGAGGAGGAAGTTGTTGAGCATGAGAGTGGTGAGAGGCTGGAATGGGTTGCCCCTGCAGGGAGGTGTTTGGGTTGAGATCCCTGGAGGTGTTTTTGGCCAGGCTGGCAGAGGCTGTGGGCAGCCTGCTCTAGGGTAGGGTGTCCCTGGGCATGGCAGGGGGGTTGGGACTGCCTGATCCTTGTGGTCCCTTCCAACCCTGACTGATTCTAGGATTCTATGATCCTATCTCATTTTCTGTTACAAGCTCCAGACACCAGACTCCTCCATGTCCTCAGGAGAGCAGACCCTGGGCACACACACACACAACTGCAGCAAAGGAGCAGCTGGCCCAAAGCAACAGCCAGCACCTGTCATCAGGAGCAGGCAAGGGCTGGCTGGGGCAGAACTCCTCCTACCTCTCTCTGCAGGTTGATATCTGCTCCTTGCAGGACCAATTCTCGGACGCAGTCGACGTGGCCATAGTAGGATGCGACCATCAGAGCGGTGGTGCCAAGCTGGGAGCAAGGAGAAGCAAGTCAGCACCTTCAGCAGACACCTCCAGCTGCCTGGGGGAGGCTGCAGCTTCCCCTAGGAAGCTGAAGTGGGGCTTGAGGCTACTGGTTAAGGGTTAGCATTTCAAACTGACTGTCCAGAAGCCTTTGCAAAGGAGCATTGAGCAGGAGTTGAAGCAGAGCCCTTGCAGACCTCCATGCGGTGCTAGGGCAACGCTGCCCAGCAAGGGGCACAGGCTCACAGGGATGGAAGGGACCCAAAGAGCTCATCCACTCCAACCCCCCTGCCAGAGCAGGACCATCCAAGCTAGCTCAGGGCACACAGCAACACATCCAGACAGAGTCTGCAAAGGCTCCACACAAGGAGACTCCACAACCTGGACACACCAAGCACCACAGGCTCCTGGAAGGACCTCTGCATATTCAGTCACAGATTGCATGGGATTGGAAGGGACCCTCCAAGGGCATCTTGGCCAGCTCCTTGCACTCCAGCTAGAGCAGGCTGCCCAGGGACACAGCAAGGCTGAGCTTGGATGTCTCCAGGGATGGGGCTCTCAACCACCTCTCTGGGCAAGCTGTGCCCATGTCACAGGCTCCCAGGATGTCAGGGGGTGGAGGGGACCCAAAGAGCTCATCCAGTCCAAGCCTCCTGCCAGAGCAGGACCATCCAATCTCGATGTTCCTTGTGGGTCTCTTCCAACCCTGACTAATTCTAGGATTCTATGATCTAGGGTAGGGTGTCCCTGAGCATGGCAGGGGGTTGGGACTGGCTGATCCTTGTGATCCCTTCCAACCCTGACTAATTCTAGGATTCTATGATCTAGGGTAGGGTGTCCCTGGGCATGGCAGGGGGGTTGGAACTGGCTGATCCTTGTGGTCCCTTCCANAGGGTAGGGTGTCCCTGGGCATGGCAGGGGGGTTGGGATTGGCTGATCCTTGTGCTCCCTTCCAACCCTGACTGATTCTATGACTCTATGATCCTTGTGGTCCCTTCCAACCCTGACTGATTGTAGGATCCTACCACATTGACATCTCCTCACAAAGAGGATGCTGAGGTGCTGGGGTCTGTGTTGCTACTTCCAGAGCTCTGCCAGGCCCACTTGTGAGTGCCAGCAGATTCCTAACCCACCCCTGGCAGCTGATGTCAGTCTGTCTACCTCCACTCCCCCACTTGCTTCCTGCCAAGAGAAGGTTGTAAATCACCCCTAAGTGCCATAAGGCTGTGAGATGTCTCCTTGTCAGGTCCCAGCCAACTCCCTGAGGCTGAAGGGAGGGGGGGGGGGGGGGGTTGCAGAGGCAGTGGGGTGGGGGCTGTGCATACGCTGTCCTTGCAGTCCACATCCACTCTCCCACTGTTCAGCAGCAGCTGCAGCAGAGCCAGGTTGCCTTTCCTTGCAGCCCAGAAGGCAGCGTTGGCCAGGGGGGTCTCCTTCTGGGGGGGCAAAAAAAACACAACAGAGCAGAAATAAAACACTTTGTCAGACAGGTTGGGCAAACACAGAGAGAGAGAGATTTGGGATGGGGTGGGGCTGGGTTGGGATGTGGTGGGGCTGGGTTGAGACCTGGGGGTGCTGGGTTGGGACGTGGTGGGGCTGGGNGACCTGGGGGTGCTGGGCTGGGACATGAGAGTGCTGGGTTGGGACGTGGTGGGGCTGGGTTGAGACCAGGTGGTGCTGGGCTGGGATGTGATGGTGCTGGGCTGGAACATGGTGGGGCTGGGTTGAGAAACAGGTGGTGCTGGGCTGGGACATGGTGGGGCTGGGTTGAAACATGGTGGGGCTGGGTTGAGACATGGTAGGGCTGGGTTGAGACATGGGGGTGCTGGGCTGGGATGTAATGGGGCTGGGTTGGGACATGGTGGGGCTGGGTTGGGACATGAGGGTGCTGGGTTGAGACCAGGTGGTGTTGGGCTGGGACATGGTGATGTTGAGTTTGGACATGGTGGTGTTGAGTTTGGACATGGTGGTGTTGGGCTGAGACAAGGTGATGTTGAGTTGGGACATGGTGGTGTTGGGCTGGGACATGGTGATGTTGAGTTGGGACATGGTGATGTTGAGTTGGGACATGGTGATGTTGGGCTGGGACATGGTGATGTTGAGTTGGGACAGGGTGGTGTTGGGCTGGGACATGGTGATGTTGGGCTGGGACATGGTGATGCTGAGTTGGGACATGGTGGTGTTGGGCTGGGACATGGTGATGTTGAGTTTGGACATGGTGGTGTTGGGCTGAGACAAGGTGATGTTGAGTTGGGACATGGTGGTGCTGGGCTGGGACATGGTGGGGCTGGGTTGAGACCAGGTGGTGTTTGGTTGGGACATGATGGTGCTGGGTTGGGATGTGATGGTGCTGCGTTGGGACATGGTGAGACTGGCTTGAGACATGGTGGTGCTGGGCTGGGATGAGGTGTTGGGTTAGGACAAGGGGTGCTGGGTTGGGACAAGGTGGTGCTTGGCTGGGACACAGTGGGATTGGGTTGGGACATAGTGGGGTTGGGTTGGGACATGGTGGTGTTGGGCTGGGACATGGTGGGGCTGGGTTGAGACCAGGTGGTGTTGGGCTGGGACATGGTGGGGCTGGGTTGAGACATAGGTGGTGCTGGACTGGGACATGGTGGGGCTTCTATGCTCCACAACCTCCCTGGAGGTGCTTAAGGCCAGGCTGGAGGTGGCTCTGGGCAACCTGCTCTGGTGATGAACTGGCAGAGAGGAGATTGAAACTGGATGTTAGGAGGAAGTTGTTTGCAGTGAGGGTGGTGAGACACTGGCACAGGTTGCCCAGGGAGGTTGTGGAGCACGGAATCACAGAATGCGATCAAAGATCACATTCAAGGGCAGGTTGGTTCTGCAGGGCTTCAGGAGAGGAGTTGATGGATTGCTGAGGGCCAGGCTGTAGCTGCCATATCAAAACTGACCCAGAGTTGTGAGGCTGCAGCAGTGTCTCCACAACCTCCCTGGAGGTGTTCAAGGCCAGGCTGGATGAGGTCTTGAGTGACCTGATCTAGTGGGAGGTGTCCCTGCCTGTGGCACAGGGGGGTTGGAACTGGCTGAGCTTTAAGCTCAAAGATCCCATTCCGTGCTTCTGTGCTCCACAACCTCCCTGGAAGTGTTGAGGACCAGGCTGGATGAGGTCCTGAGTGACCTGTTCTAGTAGGAGGTGTCCCTGCCTATGGCACAGGGGGGTTGGAACTGGCTGAGCTTTGAGCTCCCTTCCAACCTAAACCATTCTAGGATTCTATGACCTGTTCTAGTGGGAGTTGTCCCTGCCTATGGCCCAGCTGAGCTTTGAGCTCCCTTCCAACCTAACCCATTCTAGGATTCTGAGTGGGTTTTTAAGCTGCAGGGTGTGACATAAGCCCTGCCTGCTTGTTGTGATGAATTCAACCCTGCCTCATCAGATCCCTTCTTAGGGAGAGGTAATCTTGAGCTCCAAGAGGATAACCATTTCCATGTAATTCTGCTCATGAAGTTAGCCTGCCCCTAAACTGCCTCCTGGAGCTAAAATGCTGATCCCCAGCACTGGCAGGCTGGGGACAGGACATTGACAAATGCTTGGGAGGTTGATCAGCTAATGGCTCTGCTGGCACTGCCACACTTTGCTCTGCCTTTTGCTCCAGCATCAGCAACTTGCAGGAGACAATTTCCTACACATCATTTCACATCCTGGCTGTGCTGTGCATTTCAGCTGGTGATTTGCTTCTGCAAAGAGGAAAAACTGACCTTGGATTTAAGTTGTATGGAGCTCAAACAAAAAAATGCTTGACTCAGACATGGCCTGGAGGAAAAAAGAGATGTTCTGAACACAGCAAGATCGTTTCCCTGCAGGAGGGGAAAAAAAATAGAAGCTGATAAGCTGGCTGCATGTGTCCACTTAGAGACACCAAGGGGTCAAGTGTCACCTAAATGCTGTGATCAGCAGCCCCACCTCTGAGTGGTGATGTGCAGGGAAGAATCACAGAATCAGTCAGGGTTGGAAGGGACCACAAGGATTAGCCAGTTCCAACCCCTCTGGTATGGGCAGGGACACCCTACCCTAGATTATAGAATCCTAGAATGAGTCAGGGTTGGAAGGGAGCACAAGGATCAGCCAGTCCCAACCATAGAATCCTAGAATGAGTCAGGGTTGGAAGGGAGCACAAGGATCAGCCAGTCCCAACCATAGAATCCTAGAATCAGTCAGGGTTGGAAGGGAGCACAAGGATCAGGCAGTCCCAACCCCCCTGCCATGCCCAGGGACACCCTACCCTAGAGCAGGCTGCCCACAGCCTCTGCCAGCCTGGCCAAAAACACCTCCAGGGATCTCAACCCAAACACCTCCCTGCAGGGGCAACCCATTCCAGCCTCTCACCACTCTGTTCCTGTTCTCTTCTGCCCCTATTCTATTCTATTCTATTCCATCCCATCCCATTCTATTCCTATTCTGTTCTGCTCCTGTTCTATTCCATTCTTCCCCTATTTTATTCTGCCTCTATTCTATTCTGCCTCTATTCTATTCTATTCTATTCTATTCTATTCTATTCTATTCTATTCTATTCTATTCTATTCTATTCTATTCTATTCTATTCTATTCTATTCTATTCTATTCTATTCTATTCTATTCTATTCTATTCTATTCTGCCCTTACTCTATCCTATCCTGCTCCTAGTCTATCCTATCCTGCTCCTGCTCTATCCTATCCTGCTCCTGCTCTATCCTATCCTGCTCCTACTCGCAAGGAAGTGTATCACAGAAGCATAGAATCAGTCAGGCCTGGAAGGGACCACAAGGCTCACCTAATTCCAACCCACTGATCCAGCCTGGCCAGGCCCCTCTGCTGAGCTGGCACAGAGCTGGTGATCAATAAGAGAAGGGCAAGCACAGCACCCAGAATCAGTCACAGAATTAACCAGGTTGGAAAAGACCTCTCAGATCACTGTGTCCAACCTATCACCCAACCCTTCCATCCAACCAACCCATGGCACCAAGTGCCCCATCCAGCCTCCCCTTAAACACCTCCAGGGAGAGAGGAGACCTCCTGGAGGACACCTCCAGGGAGGTGTTTAAGTGCATAAAGGAAGTGCCTGAGCAGGGGGGGCAGACTCCCAGCTGCTACAAACATGAGCTGCCAGCATCAGGGAATTGCTGCTTGCTCCCCCTTCTTGCAAAAGTGGTCTTAGAATCACAGAATCATTTGGGTTGGAGAAGACCTTTGAGATCGTGGGGTCCAACCATGATTATTTCCTTTTTTTTTTTT
>VWZI01010423.1:0-80984 GCA_013396835.1 Psilopogon haemacephalus
ATCTTTAAGGTCTCTTCTAACCTAAACCATTCTATGATTCTATACCACATAGTTATTAGGTATTTCTTCTCCTCCTCCTCCTCATTCAGAAACTTTGGTCATATTACTGTTTGCGTGTCTAAGAAAAAGAGAGAAAAGGGGGATGTGGGGAAGGTAGCTTTAAGCCCTTCTGGGCAGTTTCTTAGTCCAGAAGGGAGGAAGAGCTTAATAAGAACAACCTAGTACACATGAATAGAGAATGTCTGTATCACTACAAGTTATTACGAGTGGCTGTGTCAACTCAGAGAAACCCATGCAAGGATGCATAGATGGTGATCCTGTGCTTTGAAAGACACAAGTCTCTTCCAGGAGTAATTCTAGTCCAATTTCACAAGATTTCTTCTGCCTGCAGTCAAGACTTTTCTAATTATTAAAGATCATGTCAATCATCTCAAGAATGGAAAATAAATTACTCCTCAGTTTCTCTAAGATTATTTAAATGGGAAAGGCAGAATCTACTAGAAACTCAAGACAGGAGGATTAAATTCCTACAACTGTGAAACTTTGACTACAGCAGAAACTGATCTGCAAATGCTTCGTTGTCTTTCATGGAGAAGTGAACCTGCCAAAGAAAAGTATGCTTTGAGTTGGGTTGTGGCGAATGAAGAAAAGGAAAGGATGGTCAGCATTGAAGTTCTCTTCTATATCCATAGCCATGCAGAGTTCAGCAATGGCAGCAGTAGCAGCTGCAGCTTCTGTGCCTTCCTCATTCACTTCCACAAAAGCTTTGTGGACAATTTTAGAGACAAAGAGGTCACGTGCCCCTGACATTCCTGACAAATCAGCCTTGCCACTGTCAAATAGATCCAACAAGCCCATAGATGCTAAATCTGATTTAAGGTCATAGCTTTCTTCTAGCTTGAACTGTGGCAAATGCACATGAACATCAGTGGAATACAGATGCCGTGGACATGTCCATTCCTGGAGCTTCTCTAAGGTAAGCTGCTTCTCCAGCTAGAATCAAAAAGACAAGGGATCACCAGCGTGGAAATACTTAATTTTCAGTAATGTTTACAAGGCTTTTGTAGAGCACTATACAAATACGACCCTGTCCATATCTTTGATGGCTTCATGCAGTTGAAACAAATTCTACTAAAACGGAGTGGAGTCAGTGCAGTTTTTACTTTGCAAAGCAATGCTAACATTGATAGCAACTAACCCTAGTCATTCTTTCAAGTAACAAAAGTCTATCAAAGGGCTTGAAGAATCATAGAATGGTTTGGGTCAGAAGGGACCTCCAAAGGCTGCCTAGTTCGATCCCCTCTGCAGTAAGCCGGGCCACTCTCTCCATGAGATCAGATTGCCCAGAGCTCCACTGAGAAGCTGATGTATTCCTGGTCATTTAATGGAAAGCAGTCTAAGAAAATAAAGACTTTGAAAGGTAATAAAAGTTCTGTCATTAAAACAAGTAAGCAAGACAAATTAATTCTCATTGTAAGCTTTGTTTTCACTGTCTCCCTCATGGTTCAGTTCAGCATGCAAAAGGACACACAGATACAAGGCTACAGACCTGAACACAGCTTCTTTTCCTGGCGCAGCACTTGCATGTATCCTTTACTGCAGTGGTAACAGAGCATTGTCTAAAAATGCACTTGCCAGCTATGAGGCTCTGAGAACATGGATCTGTTAAAGCTTTAATTTTGAAGGCCTAAACTTATCCATTAATTAACTGCATTCACCTTCTGCAGTCCAGTGGAGTCATCTTCAATGTCATCAGGTAACAGGATGATCATACTAAGTTCTTCTTTCTCATAAGGCAGCTCTAGAACACGGATCTTCACTTCAGGGATGTATGCAAAATTAAATTTTTTTTTCTGATACATCATTTTCACCGTCTTTCTTTCATTCTGGATGGATGGATGAAAGATACCAAAAGTAACAGTTGGGGAGATACTAATTTAAAGAAACGATAGGCAAAAAGTTAAGAACTGCATTATTGAAAAAAACGTCCTCCATAGTATCAGGTGATTATAAAGCTCCCTTCACCAATTATAACAGCTGCTTCTGATTACTTCATGAGTTTCTGTTACATTTGGTTCTCCTCTGGCTTCTACAGCACAATCCTCACAAAACCTGAAAAGTTTATTCAAGACGCTGAACCTTTACATAGTTCTAGCCAAAAAAATGACATTTTAAAGTCAAAGAAAGATCAACTCTGTTGAGCACAAAGCAGATGACTGTATAGAGTACCCTGGGGTTTTTTATTATTTTACCTATAAGCACCTATATTGTTTGATCTTTTCATTTAATTTATACTACCAAGACATATCTATCTTACCTTATTCAACCGAAATGGCATGTCAGTGGTGTTAGCTTCTTGAAATTTTTCTGCCCAGTTCCCTTTGAAATAAATAGCATTCACCAGTACAAGCTTGGTGATGTTATTAACTGAGCCTTCAGGCAGCAGATTAAGGATCTTTCCTTCAGAGGGGACAGAAAAACAAAAAGTCACAACGAAATCTGGTAGTAAGTTGACAGCATATAAAACACACATGAAGATACTGATGCTGCAGAAATACTGCAGCTATAGAACTCCAGTTCAGTAATAAAGTGTGTTTCAGTACCTGTCTCTTCACCAAACTTTTTACACTATTATAAACTTCTGATATAATTTGATTAAAATGTAATCCTTCTAGCTTAAACTGTCATGTATGAATCATCATACAAGAACTAGAAAACAGTCACATTTAGGATTACTGGATTAAGAACTGTATATAGACTATGGACCTGGATTGACTAAAACAAATTCTCCACCTGTGTTTAGTCACCTCTCTTGCACTTACCAGCCTGACCACAAAACACCAAAAAAGTCTCAGGAGTTAGGGAACTGTTTAAGTGTCTTAAATATCTTCTGGTTCTGTCAGCGCATCAACTAAATGTCCCAGGGTAAAATTAAAGTGTTCTAAAGGCAGCAGACAATAAATCCTATTACTGCTCTCAAAGCATGAAACACTGCCAGCTACCATACCAATCAAAATGCTTTACCTTCAGTTTTCTCCTCTACCCACTGGTTAATTTCTTTCCTGGCTTCATCATAAGCCTGAAGAAAATCAACTGTAGCCAAGTTAGCGCCATATAATTTCTGAGTCTTAGTCAGGAAATCCTAGATTTTGGAATGATAAGAAGAACTTTCATTGCATGCAGATAAGAAGACATCTCATTATAATGCAGATAAGGTGCACATCAAACAGATTATCACCTGCTCTGAGGTGGGGCTCTAACAGAGCATTGCTTGGGGTGTTTCTGAGGTTGCTGGGTTTTCTTCTGTCTTAGAATAAGCCTCACAGGACATCTGCTACATATACACCTGATAGGGTGCTTGCTGCAGGCATGCCAATAGTTACCTGTCATACTACTGAAACAAGCTCAAGCGCAGCTAGGATAAAGCAAAACTCTCCAAATATGCCAAAGAGGGATAAAAAGAAAATCAGCCTAGGTATACCTTATACAAAGGTATAACTCACCAGTGAAGTTTAGCCAAATAGATACATTCTCTTCAAAAATATTTAAATAATGTGCTGCTAGACCAATGGAAATCCTAAAAAACTGATTGCAACAGACAGCTGGTTGCATCCTAAAAAGCTGCTTGCAACAGACTTTGCTGTTGCGACAGTTACTGTGAACTAAGAACACAGACAAGTAATATTTCTCTTGAGCCTAAAAGCAGCAGAATTGAACAAGCAATGAATAAATTTTGGTGTGTTACAGTTCTTAGGTGAGAGGCACAGATGCCTACAGATGCAGAAACACCTGTGCACGTATACAACACTTTGACACTGACTGCTCACTAACATTTACAAATATGCCTAGAAATGTTTCTACTTTATACTCAGAATGCTGCACTTGCCCCCCAGGCTTCACCACGCCATCAGGATCTACACCAACGTACGGGCAGAAAGCTGTAGGTCTTCTCTCCAAAAAGCCGATTGGCAAGCCGTAAGAGGTAGGGAGCATTGCTTCTGTTTACATCCATAGTCAGAGTCTGAAATCTTGAATGAACATCTTCAACTTTGTCAAAATGAAGTGTCTGAAATAAAAGAAGCAAATTAGCTGCTGCTAATGCTGTCTTAAAAGATCATATGGTATACCTTAGGGTGGGTTTGATCCAGCAGGTAGGCAGGTTGAAGAAGAAGAGGCTGGAAGATGCTCAGAGGCTTCTGTAAACCTCGAAGAACGAATGACACTGTTTCTTGGTGCTGTACTGCCTGAGCTGATCTCTTAACTAACTCCTGGTTATGTAGTCACAGATGAAGCTGTTGATCATAACCCCAAGTCCTGTCCCTGTGACATCTGTGAGACTCCCCTCCGTGGGCTTCTGGACACACAGGCTCATTCCCAGGTGGGGACAGGGAAAAGAGACCAGGTCACAAAACACTCTGGCTGTCTTGCTTTCCCATTTTGGCCAAAGGTAACTTGAGGTTTCTCTTTTCAGAGCATAAAATCAAAACTAGCTTAGGTGAGGTCTTAAGAAATCTTAGAACAATTATCTTTTATGGTTTTATGAAAACAACAGAACCCAGCATCATCTTCACAAAACAAATGCATTACTGCAGTTTCTCTTTCCCAAAGGCAAATTGGCTGGTCAAGGCTCACAGATGCAACAGCCAGACCTAACAGACAAGTAAGGTTAGACCAAAGAAGAACATTCCCATGCAAACTGAAGTCTTGCATTTCTCAGCAGGGAAGTGCTGTGAAACACCCACTGGATTAAAAGGAAAATTCTCAGTTTATCTCACCGTTTTTTACTGGTCAGGACTTGCTGCTTGCCCGTATTAATGTACATGAATGAAAACATCATAGAGCACAAACATCACAAAAGCAACTTAAAAACAGGCTTACAGAAACAGATTTCTATATGCTTGCATACAACCCTTAACAGTCAACAATCACTGCCTCCTTAATTACTGACATTGTCCTAAGTAAAGCATTATGGTATGGGAACATGGATTATTGAAAGTGACTGTGTTGAAACACTCCTCCTCCTCCCCCCTTCCCCAAGTTCCTTTTGCAAGATTTCTGCTGTCAGTAGGTTTATCCTGGGTGGGGCTGTCAGTATGATTACACAAAATTTATGTTCGAGGTCTGTTTGTACAAGTAGTGAGAAAATAATGTTATTGTCTTATTCAGAAGGCACAGAACTAGTCAGCAGCTCCTCCTAAAGTCCAGAATACAAAAGTGAAATTATTCATAGGCAAATATATGATGACTGCAATGGGAAGTCACACAACGCCTTTCTGCGCTACCAGCCATGAACCTAACAAAAGGAAACAATAAAAATGTGCAAGGCCGCTCCACACAGCAGGCTTCAGGAGAGGCTGGCACACTCCTTTCTTCACCACTTGTGCAATTCATAATGAGGGTTTTAAAACTATCCTACCTAACTACCTAAGGCTATGGGCAGAATAAGCACCTGGGCTCAGCTCCTTCGAGACATCCAAGTGCCTAGCTGTAACTAAGATACAAATACTTAGGTACCACCATCCTGGATTATCACAGTGGTTATGTTTTAAAGATAAATCTGTACATTACTACTGTCTTCCTTAAAAGATGCATCATATTATTAGCAATAAGCATGCCATTGGTGACCTGGCATTACAAAACAATAGTTCTTTGTCAGAATGTCTCACTGAAACTAGTAAAGCTTTGGCTGCTGGGAACTCCCATCATTTTAGATGAGAGACTGATGAATCAATTAAGTTAGTTTCCACTTAAAGAATCAGCAAGTGAAATTAAATGAGAAACAGTGGCAATCACAAATATGGGAAGTGGAGCAGAGCAGGCAGAAGGTAACCACACAAAGAAGCCTGAGGAAGCCTCAGTGTGCATGATGAAAATCCCCTTTTGAACACATAAAATTAACATCCTCCTTCCATTTCCCCTCCACTAAAACACAACTTTTAATGTGCAAAAGTGATTTTTTTTTTTAAACTAACCTTCAGCATCTGTGATTCTGTGTTACCTTTGGCCCCTAAAAGGACCATGGCCAGAGCAGCAGAAACACTGAGAGGAGAGTAGAATATATTTCCTGTTGGGTTGTTCTCATTAAACCTTCTGAGCAGGTCAAGTGCAAATCTGCTGTTGGCATTACCCAGGCTGTCCATGGTTATAGCTGAAAAATAAATGAATCAGTTAAGGACTTCAGGAAACACTCTTGGAAAACAGCCTTGTGTGACTCACAGAGTGAAAACTGGATCTATCTGGGTGCAGCTGGGTACACAAACAGCAAGAATCTCATTGTCAGTGCATCTTCTTCAAATAAAAGAATCAGTCACACAGAAAATTTCCTCACATAAATTGTATCTCTCAAACTTCCCCATCACACTAACTTTAAAGACATTGTTTTTTTTAAGAAAAGCCTTTCCTTCTAACTTGAAATTGGAGGTATGTGTGCTGGCAGAGTTGCAAGTTGGAAGTCCTTCAGTCTTACAGGCCATTATAACCTACACCCCAGAGGACTCAGCACAGCATTCCCCTCTACTTTTCTACCTGACTTCTCCAGAGAGGACACTGACAGTAACTGTTCAGGGAGATGCAGACACCTTTCAGCAAGTTGCCTGTCTTCACACCACAGGTGTCGGACTCCTGACAAAGGCTGAGGCACATTGTTACCTTCAGCACCACTGTGTCACCAGCCAGCAAAGTTCTGACATACTGCACCCTGGTACAGAGTCCCAGCCTGGCTGAGCAACCCCAAATGCAGGGACAGAGCCCGGGATTTTGTTAGCTGAAAGTGGGGTACCAGCCAGTAACGCTGAGGTGAGGAGCAGAGCAGAGCCTCAGGGCTGATACTACACCCGGAGCACCGATTCCTTTGGGACAAATGCTCCCGGGAATTCACTCGAAGGCTCGAACGGGATGGAATGTGCAAGGTCTGGGTGAGGTACCAAGTCCCAGCCAAGGGCTGGTAGCAGCACTGCTTGATGCTAGAAACGTTTTCCTGCTCGCCCAGTTGTGATACGTGCTGCTCTTTGCTTGCCTGCAGCAGGACTTCTGGTTTATTTCCTCAAGCAGCTGGATTTGCCCATCTGCCGCCAGCAAGCAGCCCAGCAACAGTTAACAACTGCTGTCGCAAGCCAGCTGCACGGAAAAGACTACACCAAAATTGGGTATTTCCAACAGTCTTCCTACAGCAATGACAAATTAACGCATTCTGCTGCCACTGCCAGACAGGCTGAAGGCCCCACACCTTTGCACTGTCTTAACGAGCTCTAAGCCGAGAAACCAAAAAGCCCAAACAACTGCAACTTGGAAAAAGAAAAGAGGAAAAAAAACCCCAACACTAAAGCGATCGCCACCCCAAACGTCTGCTTTTACTTTCGGTTACTTAAGCCACACCACAGTGCAGTCGCTGCGCTGTAACAAGCCGTTCTGCAGCCCCCGCCCCGTGGCTACCGGCAGTGGCCCCCCTTGGACCCTCGCTGCCGCGGCACGGGGAGGGCACAAGCAGCAGCAAGGAAGATTTCCCCTTTTCGTCCCGTTATCGCACCGGTCCCGTAGGACCGCGGGGCGGAGGCTGTCTTGACTTCCTCCGGCCCAGCTTAGCCGAGGCTCCGGGCTCTACCTACCTGCCTGTGCGGTGCTGAGCGATGCGGTGCGTTGCTAAGCGGTCCGAGCCTCAGCAGTGCGGTGCTGACCCGCGGGTACATTAAGGCCCCGCCGGGGCGGGACTCGAGGCGGGCCACAGGGGCGGGACAGTAGCCACACCCGCACCGGGGTATCAGAGAGAGGAGTGAATCTCCCAGCGGATGTGAGTAGGTGCGCAGGGGGCGCAGTTAAACCGAAAGCCTTCCTGCGAGAGCGATGCTGGTTTAGGGGAATTTGCCCCGGGGTCGCCCAAGGCTGCGCGGCTGTTTTCCCATGGCGCCGCTCTGCTTGCGCTCTATCTGTAGGTCATAGTTCTCTTTTACTTCTGTAGTATGAAGAAAGTGCACCGAGGGCTCTCTCTGGTTCCATCCCATGGGTTTTTCTCCACCAGACACCCCAAGGCACACTGCCCAGCCCTGCTCCGGCTCTGGATGTGTAGCACTGCCCCTTTAACTGCAGTTAAAGGTGACTCAACTGTTCCCCCTTTTCCAGACCCTCTTCCCCCGAGACAGCATGAGGCAGTCTACCGCCCTTTGGACAAAGGCCACTGAACCGTGATTCAGAGCTGAGCACAAGCAGTAGCATTGCCGTGCTGCCCAGAAACAAACACCTGGCTCAGGACCCCTCTGCTGCAAGTCCTTTCCAAGGCCAACACCAAACTCCACAGGAACCACAGTAAGTGGCCCAGGTTTACAGCATTCCGAAATCCCACGTTTACCAATAAATTCCCAGTAAGTTATACAGGCCCTGCTTGTACTCTGTCAGGAAATAAATAATCTCCTTCAAACTACATATTTCTTTTAAATGCATAACTTGTGGTCTAATAAAAGGAAACACATCCCATGCCCATTCTAGGTTTTTTGTTTGTTTTTTATTTCAGAAAGAGCAAAATACATCACTCTGGTAGGAAAGATATTTCAGCTGTCTTTGGTACTATTCAGTTAAGTTGTCAGAACAGGAGAAGATAAGAACAGTAAACCATTAAAGCTTTGTCATTTAAATATTCATAGGCACTGTATGCTTTTCCATTACATTCTTTGTTAAAGGGCTAGAGCTAGGTGACAGGTAATAAACCTCAACTTCTCCTGCTGATAAAACAATGCTTCTCACCCCATGAATATCCTGTAAGGACGTCTGCTGCAAAGACATACTTTATTCCTGTTCTTGCTAAGTGCTTGTCCAGTTATTATCCATAAAAACCCTGGCTACTCAGAATGCTTAGCAATACTTGGAACAGGCTGCCAGAGACTCCTTCCATCTCTAGGGAATGTATCAAGTCAGTAAATGTATGTGTGTGGAAGAAAAGGGCATAGGGAGAGAAAAAGGGGGAGGGCAGCTAAAGACATACCTCAGACTCCTTGGAAACAAAATTAAATTCTTTCTTCACTAAATGGTGGCCACAAAAAGGGAACCTGCAAGGGGAACTGCAAGAATAATAGATGAAGTCTTCAGTGAGCAGGTGGGGTGTCTCTCATGGCAAGAGGGAGCTGGAGACTGCACCCAGGCAGGAATTGTTCTAAATGGCAGTTGCTGTGTATGTGTAAGTAACTGAGTTATTCTTATACAAGTCTTACCTGAAGGCCACAGAAGCAGATTCAGGCACAGCTGGAAAAGGCAGTGCAAAAGGAGTAGCCCTGTTCTAAAGAAGGAGGAAGTTACTTTGTAATGGTGGCTCTTCTACCCTTTTAAGGAGAGCAAAATCTGCCACAGAACAAAATGCTTGAAGTTTTGTTGTGCCGGATGAAGAAGAGGAAGGGATGGTCAGCGATGAAGTCTGGAGTGATCATTGCACAGCGCATCATTATCACCCCTGCTGTGGCAGCTGCTGCTTCAGTGCCTTCTTCATTGACTTCCACAAAAGACTTGTGAACCACTTTGGAGAGCACCAGCTCGTTGCCAGCTGACATTCCCGAGAAGTTTGCCTTCCCTAAGTCAAATGCATCTGGCATTCCCATGCTGATCAGAAGGGGTTTCAGATCATAATTTTCTTCCAGTTTGAATTTGGGTAAAAACACCCTCATCTGCGTACAGTCCATCATTTCAGGATTGATCCAATCTATCAGCTTCTCATATGTAAGTTCTCTTTCCAGCTAAAGAAAAATCCAAAATTAACAAAATTAAAATGAGAAGAGAGTCAGTTTTACAGCCGAAAGTAGAGACTCCTATACATAGTGCATAACATGCATCTTTTTTTTTCTGGTTCTAGAGTGTGTCAAGCCACAAGTGCAAGATATACTTCTCACTAGAGACTATGGTCCCAGCTGAGATCTATCCCATACACTTCCTGGTAGATACAGTAAGGATCAGTCCTTTCCAGGTAAAGTTTGCTTTTCTAAAATACATTAATTGGGTATTTAACATTTTTAAGTATGGAAAGCAAAGGCAAATAACTGGCAACAAGGTTATAAAGAAAGTGAACCCAGCTCTCCTGTCTCTTAACCAAAGGATCCTCCTTCAGATTGACAGGCCAATAAAACCAGTCTGATCACAATGCAATTTGCAGTCACAATGCCCTTACTGATAAATTCCTGGTCCAGAGCGCAAAATAATCAAAACTTTTATCTCCACAACAGAAAAGAGTCTACACTCCAGTCTTTTCTCAGTCACAGAATGTTAGAGGTTAGAAGGGACCCCGAAAGATCATCGAGTTCAACCCCCCTGCCAGAGCAGGATCACCTAGAATAGATCACACAGGAATGCACCCAGGCAGGTTTTGAAAGTTTCCACAAAAGGAGACTCCACAGCCTCTCTGGGCAGCCTGTTCCAGTGTTCTGTCACCCTCATAGTAAAAAAACATTTTCCTTGTGTGCATGTGGAACCTCCTATACTCCAGCTTGCACGCATAGTCCCATGTCATATCACTGGACATCACTGAGAAGAGCCTGGCTCTGGCCTCCCAACACTCACTCTTCTATAAACAAGAATGAGGTCACCCCTCAGTCTCCTCCAAGCTACAGAGACCCAGCTCCCTTGGCCTTTCTTCATAATGGATGTGTTCCATTTCATTAATAACCTTTGTGCTGGACTCTCAAGCAGTTCCCTGTCCTTCTTGAATTGGGCACAATATTCCAGATGTGGCCTTGCCAGGGCAGAGTAGAGATGGTGAACCTCTCTTAACCTAATAGCCTGCTAATATAGCCCAGAATGGCATTGGCCTTCTTGGCCACAAGGGCACATTGCTGGCTCATGGTCATCCTTCTGTCTATCAGGATCTTCAGGTCCCTTTCCCCTTCACTGCTTTCCACAAGGTCAGTCCCCAACCTATACTGGTACATGAGGTTCTTTCCCAGGTGCAAGACTCTACACTTGCCCTTGTTGAACTTCATTCAATTTCTCCCTGCTCAACTGTCAAACCTGTCTAAGTCTCACTGAATGGCAGCACAGCCTTCAGGTGTGTCTGCCACTCCACCCAGTTTTGTGTCATCAGCACACTGCTGACAGTGCACTCTTGATCCCTCATCCAGGTCCTTGATATATTGAATAGTACTGGTCCCAGTACTAGCCTCTGAGGGACTCCACTAGTTACAGATCTCCAACTAGACTCTGTCCCACTGACAACTCTCTGACTTCTTTCCTCAATATGCAATCATCCAGACCACACTTCCTCACTTTAGCTACACGAGTTCTGTGGAAAATGGTATCAAATGCTTTACTGTAATCAAGATAAACCACATCCAATGCTCTACCATTATCTATTCACCTAGTTATGTCCTCATAAAAGGCTATCAGCTTGATCAAACATGAATTCCCCTTGGTAAATCTGACTAGTTCAAGTGGCCTTCTTATCCTTGATATGCCTAGAGGCAGCACCAAGGTTAAGTTGCTCCGTTGCCCTTCCAGGGATCAAGGCGAAGCTGACTGGTCTATAGTTACCCAGGTCCTACCTCTTGCTACTTCTGAACACTGGAGTGATATCTGCTTTCCTCCAGTCCTCAGGCACCCCTCCTGTTCCACGACTTACCAAGGACGATGGAAAGTGGCCTAGCAGTGACTTCTGCCACATACCTCAGCACCCATGGGTGCATCCCATCAGGACCTACGGATTTCTGTATGTCCAGACTGCCTAACTGATCCCTAACCCATTCTTCATCAACCAAGGCAAACTCCTCCTTTATCCTGACTTGCTCAGGGACCAGACCCTCTTTGTTAGGGAGTATAAGATCCAGCAACTCTTAGAGTGGCCTCATCCACCATTTGCATCAAGAAGTTATCATCAATGCACCGGAGGAACCTCCTGTACTGTGGCTGGCTGAGTAGTCATTCCAGCAAATATCTGGGTAGTCAAAACCCCTCATTGGAATCAGAGGCTGTAATTGTGAGGCTGCTATCGGCTGCCTGCAGAAGGTCTTATCAGCTTCCTTGTCTTGATTTGGGTGACTTTTAATAGAAACACACAGAAGTATTGCTCATGCTAGCCTGTCCCTTAATTCACACCCCCAAACTCTCCAATGCTCCTCATCTGCTTCTGGAGAGAACCCACCACATTCTAGCTGCTCTTTCACATAAAGAGCAGCTCCACCACCTTGCCTTGTTGACCTGTCTTTTCTTAAAAGGACATAGCCATCCATGACCATGACAGTCATGAGAGCTGTCCCACCAAATCCTAACCCCATGACTACACATGGGGTTAACTCTTCCATTGGTATGCAGGTATTCTGGGGAGCCAGGTGGGGCAGGAGGCCTTCTGATCTTCATTTACACTAGAACAGTGCCCCACTGGTGCAAGCCCTGCTACAACCCCATTCCCCTTTGAATCTAATTTAAAGCTCTATGAATGAACCCTGCTTGTTCTTGTCCTAGGACCCTTTCACTCCTGCCAGATAAGTTTTTCTCATGTATTACCATCAGCCGTGGTGTCTTATAGAACCGGCCATAACCAAAGAAGCCAAAGCCCTGCCTATAGCACCAGTCTCAGAGCCAAGTATTTACAAACTGGATCCTTCTATTCCATCCCATGTCATGGCCTGCAACTGGAAGGAGGGAAGATAAAATAACTTGCTCCCCCCTAGATTCTTTCTTTCACCAACCACCTGAATGCCTTGAAGTCTCTCTTCCTTCCCCTCAGACTATAGGATGCAGCTTCCTTCCCACCTGTCTGGAAGATCAGCAGCAGGTAATACTCTGACAACTGCACCAGGTTGGGGAGTTTCCTAACGACCCCTGGCTCCAGGAAGACTACAGACTTCCCTATGATGAGGGTTAACCCAGCACATTAAACCCTCTGTTCCCTTTGAAAGCGAGTTGCCGACAACTACAACTCTTATCTTCTTCCTTGTGGAAAAGGTTGCTTTATGGCTGGAAGGCCTATCTGACTGCCATAAGACCTCTGATCCCGGGTACTATCTGGCAGGTGCTCCCATTTCTGCTGGGGGAAGGGCAGAGCCTGGCTCCACCAGTCTGCGTCTCTCACACTCCTTTACATTCCTGAGCCTTTCAACCTCCTCTTTCAGCTCAGCCACCAGGCTGAGCAGGTGGTTTACCTGCTTACAGTGAAAAGAGGTGTTGTCTCTGCAGTCCACCATTGCAAGTGAAAGGCTTTGGCACTCCTGTAGCCAGGGGCCTGTACACCTACCTGTTCACGTGGAACCACTGACTGGTTCTTTTGATAATAGCTTTTGCATGGTGTGCAAGCATAGCTGTTCCTCCCATGTGACTAACCCCACAAACTGCCACAGCATGCCCAGATGACTCACCACGACCCCTCCTGTTCAACCTTGCTTGGTGAGGCACTCCTGAAGCATTTAAATAGCCCACTGACCCTGCAGCTCCACCCATGCTGAACCCACCTCTCCAAGAGTGGCTGCTCCACTCACCAAGTGTATCCCAGCTTCGGGAAAGAAAAAGACCCCATCCACTGAGCACTGTCACTCTGGCAAACAGCTGTGGAGACTGTTAGGCTCTGGAGAATGATCTCAGAGGCTGATCTGTTTGATCTGAGAGTGGTGCCCAGTGACAGGACAAGAGGTAATGGTCCCAAACTTGAACATGGGAAGTTCCATCTAAACATGAGGAAGAACTTCTTTACGTTGAGAGTGACAGAACACTGGAACAGGCTGTCCAGAAAGATGGAGTCTCCATTTCTGGAATCATTCAGAACCCACCTGGATGCCACCCTGTGCAACCTACTCTAGGTGAACTTTATCTGGCATGAGGGTCAGATTAGATGATCCTGAGGTTCCTTCCAAACCTTATTCTGTGATTCTGATTCCCTATGAGCCTGTTTCCAGGTGGTGTGTCAGAGACAATCTGCCAGCCGTTCAGAACAGATCTATGGGACAAGCCACAGGATGTCCTAAAAGGTCCCCAAGCTGTGGTCACTGTAACCACAGCTAGCCTCTGCTCTTGAAGAGGGTCAAGTCATCTTCCTGAGCCTCTGGCTAAGAGGAGAGCATACAGCTTGGCCAGTAATGACACAAAGCATGCCAGGCACTTGGGACAGGGAGGCATGGACACTTCAGCTGGTGCTAAGCATGAGTAAAGTAATAGCCCTGGAGCAAAACTACAGGTCTACCTGCACTATCAAACTTTGTACCCTGGAGGGGACATTCAGCTTTCAAACTTACACGTTCTAAGCCTGTGGATCCATCCTGAATTGCATCAGGGAGCAAGATGATCATACTGAGTTCGTTGCCAACATAAGAGAGCTCAAGGATTTTGGTTTGGAAGTCACCAATATAGGTCATGTTAAATTTGTCCTTCATCATCATCATCTGCACAGGTTTGTTTTCATTCTGAAAAGAGAGTTCAAGAGTTAATACTGAGTTGGTATGCTAGTCTCAGAATGTGAAGCAGGCATATGCTTACCTGGGGCTTTTTAGAAATTGACTAAAGAGAACTAAACACACCAGAGAGTACAACCCCACTACTGTATCTTTATGGAAGAAGAAGGATCTCCAAGATTTAGATTTTAATTACTAATGTGGAAATGCCTGTGAAGTTTTCTTTAAGGCAAAGAGGCCAAGACAAATATTTGCTCTCCTAAGAACAAGTGACAAGCTTTAAACAGAGCTAGTAAGAAGCAGGATCTGCGTTCCTTGTTTTAAAGGAAGACAAAATAATTTCAGTGTAGATGCTTTCACTTTTAGCCCATGTGGCTCCAAGTGCTGTAAGGAAAAGGTATTAAAATATTTTTCAAGAGCATTATTTTGAATTCTTTAAAGTCATGTAGACAGAAAAGAGGGGAAAGATCTTTTCACCTTAATTGCATTCTCTGCAATCTCCTTCCATTTTCACATACCATATTCAGCTACCACCATTGATATAATTATTTTCCTCCTGATCACGTAACTATTTATTGTTTTCAAAGTAACCACCATTAAAACAATGCCCAAAGAGAACATGGCAGACATTGTTTTGCAGCACCAGTGACACATGAAAAGGATGAACAAGCAAAGAAAAGGCCACAGAGCAAGTGAATGTCATCCAGTGAGTCATTAAGTGTAAGAGTCAGAGTAATAATGTCACAGGAAGCTGCAAAGACTGCTGGGCATGTTAAAGGAACTTTTTACTGCCCGACAGATTGTAAAATCACAGAATCATTCAGGATGGGAAAGATCCTTGGGATAATCGAGTCCAACTATTAACCTACTTTACAAAGTTTACCCCTAAAACCATATTCCCAAGCACCATAGCTAAACAACCTTTAAACACATCATGGGTTGTTGACTCAAGCACCTCCCCTGGCAGCCTGTTCCAGTGTCTACTCTTTCTGTGAAAAAAAATTCCTAATGCCCAGTCTAAGCCTACTCTCTTGCAGCTTGAGGCTATTCCCACATGTTCTATCGCTGATTACCTGTAAGAAGAGACAAGCACCAACCTCTTCACAACACAACATTCTTTCAGGTAATTGTAGAGAGCAATAGCGCCAGCCCTTTCAGTCACTCTTTATATGATTTATTCTCCAGGTTCTTCAGCAGCTTCCTTTCCCTCCTCTGCATTTGCTCTAGCACCTTAATATCACTTGTACTGAAGTGCCCCAAACTGCACATATTACTCAAAAGCGTGGCCTCACCACTGCTGAGTACAAGGGGACAATCACCTCCCTGCTCCTGCTGGACACAGCATTTGTAATACAAGACAGGATGCCATTGGCTTTCTCAGCCACCTGGGCACACTGCTGGCTCATATTCAGCTGCTTGTCAGTTAGAACCCCCAGGTCTCTTTCTGCTAGACAGCTTTTCAGCCACACTTCGCCAAGCCTGTAGCATTGCATGGAGTTGTGGTCCAAGTGCAGCACCTGGCACTTGGCCTTGTTGGAGCTCATACCATTAATGCTGGCGGATTGATCCAATCTATCCAAGGCTCTCTGTACAAACTCCCTACCCACATGCAGATCAAGACTCCCACCTAACTTGGTGTGGCCTGTGAACTTACTGATGATACACTCTATGTCTTCATTAAGATAATCAATAAAGATGTTACATAGAAGTGGTCACAACCCTGAGCACTGGGCACTGGGGAACCCCACTTGTGACTCAAAAGTTCAGGTTGCACAGGCGAGTTCCAGTTGCTCCTTTGAGCATACTTACATGCTTCTGCAGCTCATTACAGGCTGGTCTGTAGTAGGATGACAGCCATTTAGTTTTTCAAAGGATGAGATTTGCAGATCTAAAAACAATTCCTTGGGTGAGCCAAGGCAGCATTCCCCATCCCTACATCTTATCACTTTCTCCAATATAAGTTACTAGTAAATTATCTGAAAATTTGCAGAAACTAAACAAGAGTGTTCCTATTGAGAGGAGGGAGTATCAGGAATTTCCTACAAGTGTTTTCTCCCAAACATTCCAGTCTTTAAAAAGAGAAAAAACAGCAACAACAATAAAATGCCAGCCAAAAAAAAAACCAAAAAAAACCCCAACCCCAAACACACAAACAAAAAAACCCTACAAAATACTCTGTATTTACAAAGGAAAAGATAATTCAGAGCTAGGCTGGACCTTATTGCAGCAGCACTAACAGCTCACTACAGCACAGTATCCAATACAGAAACATCACTAAATGTGCCCCCTCAGGAAAGAAAAAGCCCTGCTTGGGCTTTCTGTGACATCTCCAATCACAAGTCAAAAGGTGAATTATTCATCAGCACTATGTTGTATCTTCAAACCTGATGCTAAGTCGGGACTGGTCCAACGAAAAGAAAATGGAATAGAAGGTCTGGATACTCTGCTGGCATTTCAAAACAGTGAGAGTGCAAATTGTCAAGAACCAAATCAGTCTAACAGCTTCAGAAGCGCTCTAGCGAGCAATATGGTGTGAGCAGGAACACTGCCTAGTTGTAGTGTGGTATTAGCAGTCTCCCCATTGGGGAAGGCCAGCATGAATGCTTCCATTTTGTATAACATTCTTCTCAAGCAGGATCAAGGAAGTTAATGAAGTCATGTTACCAGTTCTTATCAATGGCATTTGGAGGCATACACAGAGCCTAAAGTGATCCTGAGAGGCAGTCATGTCTTGCTAGTGACAGCAGCCAAGTCTTCTTCAATAGCACTCATCTAATTCTAAATGCAAGAACATATGGCATGGAGGTCTCCAAAGATTTGTTTGGGGGATTTCCCCCATTTATTTTGGACCAGTGGTAGAAATGCAGCAAGAAAGCATTGACTCAAGAAGACAGAAGTTTCTGCCTACAATCTAAAGAAGGAGGAGTTTTATGCTGAAATCAATTCACTGACTTCTGTGAAATTGTTCACAACTCTCAACGTGACAAGCTTTGCTCAACTGTTTTCTTCCCTTCATTCTGTTTTAAGTACTGTACCTATGTAGACCACTACCTGTCTCAAACATGAGGGTAAATGGAAGAAAGAAGAGACAGAACTTAACTGTTAAAGTTTCTAGTAATTATGTGAAACAGCAGAAACCAAACAGTGTTCATACTGAGAGGGTATAAGCCATTTCATACAACCTAAACAAGGGAGCCAAGCTCAAACAATTTTGGTTTTTTCCCTTCAGAGTTCAATGTATTCATTTCAGAGTGTTGTCAGCAATTCAGCACATTATACCTGATTGATGTGAAATGGCATTTCTACTGTTTTTGCTTTGTCGAACTCCTTTTCCCAGCTGCCTTTGAAATAGATGGCATTCACCAACACAAGCCTGGTCTGCGAATCCAGATTCCCCTTTGGCAGCAGGTTCTGAATTTTACCTTTAGGATGCATTAAAAAAAAAATTTAAAACACAAGAACTAGATGCAAGCCAAGCTGTTAAATTTAATATAATATAATACCTGCTGTGTAATTAATACGCAATTGATAAAGAGAATTATGTACCAAACTGAGCAAGAGCTCAGTGCTTTGCATGTTCCAATTCATAGTATTATATGCTGAAATAGTTGTCTATTCAAGCTCTAGCTGCCATTAAATACAACAGGGCATTTTGCAAAACACTCACCTTCAGTCTTTTCCTCTACCCAGGCATTTATCTGTTTTGCAGACTCCTCCCAGGCATTCACAAAGTCAGTCTGTACTAGTCCAGCATGGTAGAGTTTCTGACTCGACTCTATGAATGACTAAAAGAGACATTCAGAACAGCTTTTCATATTTTTCTCTCATTCACTCATAGATGATTCTTAGATACACCAAGAAAACCTGCCCACTTTACTCTTGCTTCATATGGAGCCATTAAAGTTTTGTCTGACACACTCTTACTAGGTTTTACAGAACCTATCTGAACTAGGAGTTGTCTAGTGTGTGCTAATAAGGCAAATGAATTATTAACCATGCCTCACAGCTCTACATAACTTAATTGACAAATTATGTAGCTAGTTTTGAGGGTTTTTTGCATGAGTGAATGTATCATTTTTGTAAGCTTCTTCCTACATGAATTTTATTGTTAAACATCTCAGACTAAGAGAAAATATTTAATTCAGAAGGTAAACACATTTTCTCAGGGAAAAAAAAATACACCTGCCATAGTTTGAGGGGTCCCAGGTTCCCCTAAGAAAACTTCCCAAAGCCTGAAAATAGGTAGCAAGAAGATTATAGTAAAGAATACCAGAAATTCAACAGTTACTTACTGAGAGAAATTCAAATGTCTTTTCCCCATAAAGTCGGTTAGCAGTTCTCAGAATGTATTTGGTGTCAGGATTGTTAACTAAAGCAAGAAGAGACTGATACTTATTGTGAACATCCTCAGCTTTGTCCAGAGAAAGCACCTGTAGAAGACAAACATCTCAGCAGAGTCCTTGCCTTCTCTAAACATGCTTGCTTTAGCACTCTTTAGTATTATTTTAATGACTTCTGAGTTTTTAAAATGTGCCTTAAAGCCCAAAGATTTTTCATCACACCTCCCATTTAGAGCTTATCACACGAGTCACATATGATGCACCCAGGCAGATGTTGTACAAGTAATAAGGGAGAAGAGAGTCAGCAGCACTGAGTTGCCCTCACTCAAGCTGAGCATTAGAGGATCACAAATGGTTGAGTTTGGAAGGGATCTCTGGACGTTATCTGGTACAATCCCCCTTTTCAAACAGGGCCACACCCAGAACTGTGTGCAGACAGCTTTTCAATCTCCATGTATGGCAATAAAATAATTTTAGAGAAACTTCCAGAGATGTGTTTATACTCCATTTCCACTTGGCAGAAGAGGCAAACACCATGACAAATTACTGAGTATGCATTTAATGCTGTCAATTGCACATGTAGAAATACATCAAGTGGTATTTGCCACCTAAGTAAGTTTAAAAGAACTAAAACAACTGAATGTAGCTACCATTCTGACATGCACATGAAGTGGATTTCTTAACTTTTGTTTTGTTTTGTTGGTTTTTGAAGCATGTACAGGCTACATTTTTGAAGCATGGCTACATTTTTGAAGCATGTACAGGCTGACATTAAGTCCAAAGAAGACAGCAGAAGAAAAAATTTTCTACTGCCAGAGATTCATCAAACCTACAAAATCCCCCGAAAAGTACCTCTTGTAGGAAGATCTTTCCATCTCAAAAGAAAAACCCAGAAAGCCCAAACAACACAAAAATACAGGTACCTCTTTCACACTGAAAGAAGCTGTCCTTATACAACCGGCAAAACCAGTACAGCTTACATACCTGCTGAAGGAAGACCTCTGCTCTCCAAAACCAGAATGGTTACAGTAGTTCAGCATTAGTTCAGGTCACAGACTAACCCAGTTCTGTTGTTCATATGGCCCCATCAAATTCAGTATGTTTACTCAGACATACCTTTGTTATTTGTGCTTCAGTGTTACCTTTGGAACCCAGCAAAATCATAGACAAAGCCGACGAAATACTAAAAGGAGAAAAGAAGAGATTCTGCCCGCTCTTGTTCTCACACAGCTTTCTTAAGAGGTCAAGTGCAAAAGTGATATTTGCTTCACAGAGGCTATCCATGGTTCACAGCCTGAAAGATAAAAGACAAAACAAGAATGGCTTGGATTTGAATGAAAAATGGTTATTTTTGCTTTTACATTTCCCAATATAAGATATTGCAGCAAACATCATAATAAAGTTGGGAAATTACCAACTCACTGAAAAACTGATTTGGTGAAACATTCACCTTAAATCCCATACTAGTGAGCTTTTAGGGATTTACTGTTCCTTTTTGTGTTTCAATGCCATACCTGTAACAAGAGACAGCAGCTTTCACTGATGTTATTAGGCTCTACACAGAGCAAAAAAAGGTTACATGTTTTGAGATGATCAGATAAACAAAATATTCTTCTAGGACATCACAAAGACAACTATTTGCATTTACAAGAATACCAGAGCAAAAAGGCATCAGAAAGGAAGAAGCATCAATGCTTACCTTCCCTAAGTCTCTATATCTTCAATATTATCTTCAACTTACTTAAATGTGTGCACACTCTGTTTTAAAGCTGACAAGCCAGTCTGGTAGAAGACAGTAGAAGGACCTGACATATGAGATTAAAAAAGGGGAAAAAGAAGTTATTTGGTCAGCATGATAAGTTACTGCAACTTCCTCCTGTAGTACAAAGAAAAAAAAAAAAAATCCAAGTCTAGAAACATGCACAATAGAACAGCTCATGGACAACCTTGTAGTACTGCCCACTTCAACATGTGTAACTGGATACCTACCATACTCTACACACATCAATTGTGTAGGGAGGTTAACCCGAAATTAAACCACACACCTATACCAGGAGCAATAAATACTAAAAGGATGAGTTCACTGCAGATGAGTAACCATCATCAGACATTGTAAGCTATCGGCTGGTAGAAAGTTTCTGCGTTTTGTTCCCTCCTTAAGGCAGTGCCTTGATACATTGCTAGGAAACAAACAAAACGCCTAATTCAGACTGATTCATTATCTGAAACAGACAGGTGGGATAAACAAGTCTCTGCATGCCTTATGTTTCACCTAAGAAAATGTCTTGCTAGTAGCTTTACTGAACTCTTATTTATCTCATAACTGGGATGGAGGGATGAAAAAAAAAAAAAAAGCAAACTTAGATAGAACAATCTTCCAGTTCTGCTGAAATGAGTAATCAACTACATGTTGCTTACAGTGTAAGTAGGTGGCACTTAGCATACTCAGTTTTTGCTGGCTACACTGACTAGGATTTCCTACAGTATCCGTACCTGCAGATTGCCAGCAACAAGGATTTTTGACCTGGAGGACAAAGTGAGCATGACTAGTGACAGCAGCAAGTATTTATTACCTAGAAAGTTTTTGCAGGACTTCCATGACAGACAAGAATTTATAGGGAAAAAAGATGTAACTCATACAATTTGCCTTTAACCAAACTATAAGCAGCATTGCAGCAGCTAGGACGCAAAGCTGGCAGTCCTATCTGCCCAGCTCTAAATGCTCTCTCTGAAGTTCAGGAATAACAATGGAACTGCTAAGACCATTCTCATCCAAGGGGTTCTGGAGACAATACATAACAAGCACACTTTCAGGAACAAAACCCTTATGATACAAGCAGTTGTTTGTCAGCCAGTTGTGCACTGTTTGCTGCACAACCCCCAGCGATCAGAGACAAAAATTCGTTCCTTCCTCTGGGCTCCTCATGGCTTCTGCAGCTGATGAGATTTGTGGATGCTCTGGCCCTGTGCGTTCCTGCCACTATGAATCTGAAGCATACATTCTCATTAGTAGACACTTGCTCCTTAGTGCAGACCTTAGGGACAGAACGGCTCCTATCTAAACATCGGATACACGCTACGGAGTCTCTCCCAGAAAAGGGCTGTGCCAAAGCCGGGGACAGCTTTTCTCCAGTCAAGACAAGCATCCCACCAGAACTATCGTGTAGATCGCTGCCAGTGTTTGCGGGCACATCGCTACCTGCCACAGGCCGACTGATCCAAGCACAGCCAGAGGGACCACTCAGGCTGATGAGCACGGGAGGTGTCCATCTCCACAGAGAAAACTGCGCCTGTAGCTCAGACATCCCTTCTCCCACCCTCTGAACCCATTCTTAAGAGAATACAGCTTAATTCGGGATCTGGAGAGGTGGGAGTGCTGTCCAAGCATCCGCAGTGTAAGCCCACTGGTAGCTCCCGGTAACAGCTGCAGGAGCTGGCGGTGACGCAGCTCCACGCCTGACCACCACCGACGGCTCTCGGCCCTGGGCGCTTCAGCAAGAGCGGAGAGGAGTAAGGAAAAGCCTGCCAAGAGCTGACCCTGTTCCAGCCACTCAGACACAAGACCCTAGGGGTCTGGCAAGGGTCTGGCACTCCCCTGGGCGAGAAGTTTCTCCTCCGTCCGCACACGGAGCATGGCACCGTAAAAAAAAAAAAAGGTTAAACCGCAGCGCTCCCGCGGTGCCCCGCTCGCTTCTACGCATCAAAAATGTTCCCTACGCGCTACCGAAACTCCAGCTGGCAAGAAGCAGAAACTACGTCACAAAAGGGGGTGGGGGGGGAAGTAGCAAAAGCACGATCATACAGCCTTCGTTCGTTAAAAACAGCACAAGCGTAAGCTTGCCGTGGAAATGAAGACCTCCGGACAGCTGAGCTGTCGCACTCACCGCTCCGGGCGCAGCGCTCCGTCCCGCCTGAGCCCTGCCCTTTCCCCGGAAGGTTTGCGGTGTTTAGAGAAAGGGCGAGGGCCTGGTCCCTCCTCAGCCGCGCCCTGGCCTTTGCTCCGCAGTTGCGGCGCTTCCCCGAGGGATGTCACTAGCGGGGAAGTGCCGCAGCCGCTCCAGACAAAATGGCCGCAGCCGGCGGCCCGTGCGCTGGTAGGGCACTTCGCGCCTTCCTTTACACCTCCATAGGCCTCGCCTCGCCGCCGATTTTCGGACTCTGCCTCCCTCTCGTGGCGCAGCTGACAGAAAACACCTCCAGACCGTGAAGATTTTGTTACTAATTTTTTTTTTTTTTTTAAATTGAGAGATGTTGTGAAACAGGAGACCTCTTGCTCGACTCGGAGGCCACGGGGGATGTGCCCCTCTTCGCCTCACATACCTGAGGGTCTGTATTAGGCCAACAGCGTTTACGGAGGTGTACTTAGTTTATTTATGTATTTGTGAGAGGAAGGCAATGCGATGGCCACAGGCCTTGGGTGGGGAAGGTCTGTGCCTAGCTGTAATTCTAGGACCGCTTCAAGAGCTAAACTGTTGCAAGGACTAGAGCTGGATATGGGCTCTAATCGTGAGGGTTAGGAGCAGGGCTGCGATAGCACACGTTGGGATGTGCTGCTGCGTGAGGGAGAGATAGAAACGCCATAGCTCAGAGTGGTTAGGACAGGAGGCTGAACGACAGCCAGAACTGCTTGGTGGATGCAAGGCATCGGCACTCTCTTGGCACTGCCATCGTTGTCCCTTCAGGGTAGGAGGGAGGCACCGGGTGAGCTGTGCCTCAAGTCCTGAGGTGATGTGGAGCTCAGGACAACAGGGAAGAATGGTCTCATTAAAACAAGGTTATCTTAAGAAGTGAGGGACCCTGCCAAGAGTTTGTGAGGACAGGAGAGGATCAGGTATAAAGGGAGCATCCTGGTAGAATAAAATCATGGCAGAAAAGCAGAATTAATGTTTGCATTACTGTCACTGTGAAATCCCCATGGAGATGCCCAGCAGGATAATCTCAAGATTCTCTGTAAAGCATAGGTGCGTGAGATTATGGAGAAAATGAGGAACAAGCATGCGGAAGGACAAATTACTAATCACTGAGGAGACCAAAACATGCTTCCAAGATCAGAGAACAGCAATCTCATTTAAAAACACCTTCCAAGTAATTATGATTAATACAGTATCATTCAGAAAATTATTTCAAAGACAACAGGCAATTGCAAACAGGGCAAATGAACAGAAGAGGTTTAGTGGGCATATGGATAAGCATGGTGTATTTGGAGGAGTGCCAATAGCATTTTGTAAGACAAAGTCCTAAATCCTGGATCTGCTGGAGTTTTTTTGAAGGCTCGGTAAAGCATAGGGTTAAGAATGTTGAGCTGTTGCAAGTATATTCGGATTTCCAAAAAGCATTTTGTGAGACTTCTCACCAAAGACTGATCATCCACGGGACTGCACGGGTAGTTCTTGTTTGTTTAAACAACTAGAAAACACGAGGAGGAGAGTGATTATTGCTGTTCAGAAATTAGGTGTTGCGGCTATAGTGGACAGCTGCATGGAAAAAATCCACCCAATAGCAGCCAAAAGGGCAAGTGCAATTTTAAGGGTTGCAAAGAAAGGTATAAGGAACCAAAGAGAGAATATTGCAGTGCCACTGTATGAAGCTGTCGGCTCAGTTCTCTGTGCAGCTTTGGCCTCCTCATCCTCAGAAATGATGGAGTTCATTACAGTGATGGTGGTGAAACACTGGAAGGGGTTGCCCAGGGAGGCTGTGGCTGCTCCCTCCCTGGAGGTGCTCAAGGCCAGGTTGGATGAGGCCTTGAGTGACCTGTTCTAGTGGGAGGTGTCCCTGCCTATGGCAGGGGGTTAGAACGAGATGATTTTTGAGGTCCCTTCCAACCTAAATCATTCTGTGATTCATTCTTACCTATGTAAGTACTCTGATTTTTAAAAACCCAAACTGATCAAACAGAGTAGCAGAAGGATATTACAAATAAACTGATTTTGGACACTGCTTTCCAAATCACAGAATCACATTATCTTGAAAATTAAAAGCCTTAATATTTGAAAATGATTTTTAGAATGACAGCATCTTTTAGGTCACTTCTTTCTAGTATCCCACTCACACCACTTTGTGTTACAGCCTGAAATCTCTGTACTTTACTGACCATGCTGTTTGTGATCAGATTATCAAGAGACCCATCCACTTGACACCGACCCCTCAGATATTTGTACACATTGATGAGATCTCTCAGTCAAATGCCCTGCTGTTAGTGGGTACGCATATAGACCTACAGAATTCTTGTTACTTGATCTCATCAGAAAGAAAAAGGCTACAGAGAAGAGACATTTCCGTTTTCTTTATCACGTTTCGCATATAGCATTTTGCTTTATGTTTCATAAGTCAAAACTCATCCAAAATTATTTATTTCAAGCTATTGTCTCCAGGTGTTAAATATCAAGTATTTTTTTAATGTCATGTAGGTAGGTTACATTATCCAAGTATCCGTAAACTGTTTTGATCTCCATGGTTACTCATGTGATTCTAGCATTTTTCTTCCCCACCACTGGTTGCCAAGGATACGAGCTGACAGTGATACCTCAGCTACAACTCAAGGTTGCAGGGGTATAGTCCTTTTGCATAGAGCAGTTCTGTGTAATAAATCTTGTTTGACATAGCACTTGAATCCCAAAGGCATTCTCCATGGAGTTCTTTGAGTTAATCAAGTAAATACATTACAAAAGGAAAGAATGTTCATCAAAGCTATCAGACATAAAATGTGGATGGCAAAACTGCATCATCTGAAATACAGCACTTGATTACCTTTTGGCAAAGACAGAAATATCCTGATTTTAATTATATTATTCTCAAATAGAATTCCAACACAGACCAACAGAAACTAAATCAGAGCAGAGCATGTTCTACACAGACCAATGGAAACTAAATCAGAGCAGAACATGTTCTATGTTTAAGGCCGATGTTACCTTACCAACAGGTTTTTCCTTCTGCACTGCAAAATAGCTACTTGTTAAAAAGAATCACAAATATTTGCAAATGTCCCCCATACAGGGACAAAATCATAGAATCATAGAATGTCAGGACTGGAAAATGAGACAGAACTATATACGAGCGCAAAAAGGGGCAGAAAAGGAAGTGCATTTAAATAGGGTTACATTTTTCTGCCCCCAAAATAGCAAAGACAACTTTATGTAGACATTAATATATTTAAATATCTGAACTGTGCAGAGAATACAGAGCTGAATCAATTGAAGTGTATTCAGAAATGGAACACTTAATGATCCACATCATACTGTTTTATTTTGTTAGCTGATTAAGAATACTACTAGGCAGCCAATTAAAGAACTCCATGAACAGATTTGCAAATGTATAGTTGCCATACTTTGCTTAGGACCAAATTCCATTTTATTAACTGTAGATTGGAATGACTTCTAGGCTACCAGTGTTGTACATCTAAGGCATTACAATTGTGTTTGGAATTCATTATGAAGGTGCAAGCTTTATGTTAAAGCTAGTCCGCAAAACATTTTGAACTGAGCAGAAAGCATTCTGGCAACACTATCAAAAGTACTGAAATGAAGAATAGATCTAAATCTTTGCTATCTCTAGGCTTGTCCTGAAAACAACAATGAAACGTACAAATAAAACCAATAAAGATCATTAAACCAACAAACCCTCCAGCATTAGGGAGCTTTTGAGTCCAGGATTTTGATGAGACCTATTATTCAAGCACTGGAAGAAATCACCTTGCTAGAAGAGTTGCAGTCTATTCCATACAACGTGCTTTTGAAAATACTGCAGGTTTAGTAAGAGAAAATACACTGAAAAATTTCAACCACGCTGAAGAAAACTGTATAAAACAAGAATATGCTGCACAGTGCATGGTGTGCATGTTTAGGAATTCAGATTTTTCGATCCCTCTTATGATCGACTTCTTTGAAAATTCAGCTTTCCTGTGCTTTCTACCAGCTAGTTTGAAACTTTAGAGCTTTGCATCTTCTGGCCAATGGATGGTATGGAAACAGAGTTAACATAGGTTCAAAAGGAACTTGGGTACTCCTGAACTTGAAATACACAGAAATACCACAACCAGTTCACAAATCCTGAGCCACATGCAGCTGGGCTGAGCAGATGATATGCCTGCTGGGCAGACGATAAAGCTATCACCTGCTATGTCTGCTTTATCTGCTGTTAAAGCTATGTATGTTTTGCTAGCTATCTACTTTTGACAATGATATGGAAAAAGCTAGAATGATATGGTTACCAAAATGGATCTGAGAACACCATTTCTTTTTCCAAAAACCTTTATCTGCTTTAGCATCTCATATTCCATTTCAGAAGGGTGGCCTTGCAGGGCCATTTCATTGCCTGCACAGATAACATGTCACAGAGTCAGCTGAGAAATCCAGTCCAGTCGTTTAATCAAATGTGTATAAGATAACTCAATGTGGTTTACTCTTCTGTTTCCAGGCTGGCTTGTTTCTAACGACTGATTAATACTATCAGAATCAACTATTGTAGACAACAGCCACAGACTTCAAGACATGAGGGAAAGACTGCTGCAGGGATCATAAGGGAAAGAGCCTCCATCCCAGCACCTCACAGTGCTCCTGCCACTCCGGCTGTAAGTGTCATTTATACTCCATTTGTCTAAGTGTCCCTTTTACAAGGAGTCAACCCGATGATAAATTAAATTGCTCTCTCCAGTGTAAGTGATTAGGAACACTTCAGTGCTGAATGAATTGAACTGAGCTCAGTCGAAAGAATATTTTCTTGTACCAGTATTAAAATCTAGAACTAATCCTTATGTACATATGAGAACTGGGACTATGATTTAAACAATACCAGTGGTACAAAACTTGGAATTCAAATATCAAATCATTAGTGCCAGATGACACAAAAAAGACAGTCTAGTTAAGACTCAAGATGTCACATCATTTGAGTTTTTTAAGGAGTTCTTTCGCAGCAGCTGACTTTAGATTGCAAGGGGGAATGTGTCTCTGTATCAGTAACTTTGCTGGAACAAATCTTTCTTGTCTTCCTGCAGCTGGTTGCAAGTGACAGTGCTGGCACAAGCCACTCAAATCAGCACAAGCAAATAGTGCTGGTATCTTTTGACATGCTGCATACTCTTCCTTGCTAAGAGGAAATAAATGTCATGAGGTTTGCTTTCACCATTTACACATTCTTCCCCTCCCAGGTGGGAGAATTCATGGGGAAAGAGATGGCAATTTTAACATTCCCAAAGATTCTGGAGAAAAGTAGAGCACAGTGAACTGCTTTGTCAAATAAACGCCAGTTTATTATGGCTAGTTCTGTTTATGTGGACACTTTCTGGACTATTTTGAAAGATATGAAAAAGGCTAATAGCTGATGTTGTAGGATAGGTTTTTAATTTGGGCATGAGAGAAAAAAGAAGTTTCAGAACCATGTGTTACTTAGCACAATGCCTAAATTGCAGATCCTACTCTAGCGTTGACTAATTGATCCTTCCTTTGATTGGCAATTTTCTAGCCTTTGAAATAGTGTGTATGCAATATTTTTATTAGGAGCAAGCAAAGTCATAACACTTTGTAAGGGCAAGTTAATTATTTTCTTATATATATATATATACATATATGTATGAGGAAGAGTATATTCAGTGCAATTAGTGGTTAATTATCCATCCAGAATGAGGTAGTCATGTACATTTAAAAAAAAACTCTTCTTGAACTATAGCAGAAGCAATCATATTTTTTAAAAAGGTCATAAATGCTAAATGTTTTACTGAATACTGAATGCTAAGCAAGCACTACATCTTTAATTAAAATACACTTTAAACCCCTCAATAAGTACACAAATTGATGATAGTCAAGAGTCCAAGCTCTTATATTAATTTGCCTCTTAACACTGATTTAAAAGGTAAAACATCTGCTGAATATGGCAACTAAAACTTGTGAAAACATCAGAAATATTTAATGGGATGGGAACAGCAAAGTAAAATGAAGTAAAATATTTCTTGAGATACAATGTAAAATTGGGTTTCTTTTCTTGATTCATTGATGGCATCTGTAAGTCTCAAAGAATGTATATAACAACAACAAACTAAAAGTCCTTGCCTTTTAGATATTAACTAAGAAGTTCAAACACACACACACAAATTTTAAAAATATCACCAACAAGGAAAGAATAAAGATGGGAATATTTACACAGAAATAGATGGGTGTGTTTTGAAGAGTACTTGGCATGATTTTCAGCTGTATCTGATTCAAGTGATTTGAAAATCTCCACAAAGGTCATATTATCACTCCTCTGTATTTCAGCATGGTTTTAACCAGCAGCAGGCAATCCAATGGAAAATTCTACTAAGGACATAGTACATGCAGGTGCTATCTTAAAATACCTAATTCATTATGTTTACTTTGATTTGCACCAAGATGGGTGGTTCCTAAGGCAAATGGATTGCTGCTATCCTTTAAAAGTAAGGGCAGACTAAGGTTTCAGACTCAGATGCAAGAGTTATCAGTTCTTGTTAATTGAATGTCCCCTTGGCAGTTGTGAAAAGCCTTCTATTTTTTGAGTCACACTCTAATGACTAGGTTAAAATTGTAGTTGTATGAGTGGGTTCCTGAGATGTGTTCTGGTTTTAGGATGAAGAGTAGCATTAGGATGATGGGAAGAGCTATTAGGATGTGCTAGTTTGGGGGATTTTGTTCATGAGATTATCACAGAGAGTTTTATGGTGTTGCTTGTGTTCACGGTGAGGAACACAGTGGTGGTGGTGGTCATTAGTAATGTACAAGTGAAAGGTTGGTAGGCTGAGTTTGGGGGTATAAATAGCAGTAATAGCTATTCAGCCCAGGTGGGAGATAGAGAAAGCTATGATTTTTCAGATCTGTGTTTGGTTTAGCCCTATTCAGCCCTCTAAGGCTGCTGAAATGATAGTTATTGTGATGGACTGAGGGATGTAAGAAGGAGGATGGTAATTGGTGGGAATTTTATTATTGTTGATAGAACGAGAGCTGTAGCTAGTGGCAAGCCTTGGACTACTTTGGGAATCAGAAGTGGAATGGTCCAGGCCTAGTTTAATGGCAATTGCTGGTTTTAGCAGTTAGTTAGATGTTGGATTGGATAGTTTGGTATGTCATGATGTGATTATCCTGTACCAACCTTGGTCAACAGGGGTTGTCATGCTAAGATTCAATAATTCCCTTTGAGGCAAACCAAAGCCAAACAGCTGATGAATTGATTTTATTAGATTGGACTGGAGCAGAGGGCAAATGGGAAGGAAAAGGAGAGGGAAATGCAAATTCATGAAGCATTTCAGGAATAGTGTGGCCAACAGAACAAGGGAGGTTATTCTTCCCCTGTACTTGGCACTGGTCAGGCCACACCTTGAGCGCTGTGTCCAGTTCTGGGCCCTTCAATTCAAGAGAGATGCTTGGGGAGCTGGGGTTGTTTAGCCTGAAGGAGGCTCAGGGATGACCTCATTGCTGTCTACAACTACTTGACAGGAGTTTGTAGTCAGGTCTTTGTTTTTCTTGATATCCAATCTAAACCGCCTCTGTTGTGACTTGAGGACCTTTTCTCTCACCTGACTGATAGTTACTCTGAAGAAGACATCTCATTAGAATGTCCTTTCAGGTAGTTGTAGAGAGCAAGGTCTCCCCTCAGCACCCTCTTCTCCAGCATAAAGAATCCCAGTTCCCTTCTCCTGAAAACTCTTCTCCAAACCCTCCACTGAAGCACTCAGCCATAGAGAAATTCTGGATTTATCTTTTAAGGTTGTTTAAAGTTTTGGCAGGTACCACTGCCCTGACAAACACATAAGTCCTGACAGACCCTAGACAAAGGGCTG
The DNA here is from genome assembly GCA_013396835.1 of Psilopogon haemacephalus. Taxonomy (NCBI): domain Eukaryota; kingdom Metazoa; phylum Chordata; class Aves; order Piciformes; family Megalaimidae; genus Psilopogon; species Psilopogon haemacephalus. The sequence continues at coordinate 30,462 of VWZI01010423.1, forward strand.
AGGCTTGTTAGGAGCTGACAAAGATTAGCTTGACAACTCACAGATATTAACTAGCACCTCCAGGCCCAGAAGTTCCGACCTTGACCACAGTATATGCTCGACAGAGTATCAATGGAGTCTTGCTATGGAGAGAATTTTGTCTCCACACAGCATGTGGCCTGGCAGTCAGATCATCTCCCCTTAGACTGGGACGTCATCTAAGGAGTTCTCATCCCCGCTTTGGTGAGTGTATATAATTTGGGTACCTGTGGGGAGATTTTCTGAGTGGATGCACATTTTGGTTCATCTCTCTCTGTAGAGTTCAACTGGTTGTCCAGCACTATATTCCCAACTAACATCTGAACCTGTAAATTTATGTTAGAAGGAGCACAGAGGAATTACAATAAATCCGTAGACCAACCCTCGACCCAGCGCTGAAGGGTCAGTACTAAACCATGTCTTAACACGGCGGTCGAACGCCTCCAGAGATGGTGACTACACCACTGCCCTGGGCAGGCCATTCCAACCGTTTGATTAACTCTTTCAGTGAAGTATTCCTGATACCCAGCCTGAACCTCCCCTGGTGCACCTTGTCACCATTTCCTCTAGTCCTGTCGCTTGACACGAAGGAGAAGAGGCTGGCCCCTCCCTTCAGGTAGTTGGCCCTGCGTGCTGGGGGGACATCTTCAAGTTCTCTTTGTTGCCTCCTGCATCCCCAAGATGGAGCCGCGGAGCCTCTGCGCCTTGTGCCACTGCCGGCAGGAAGCCCCTGGGCTCCCTCTGGGGTGCAGCCGGATCAGCCCTACGCCCCCATCTGAGGAACACTTCTCTCCCCTCTTCTTTGGGGTTGCCGCCGCTGCCCGGTAGTGTGTCTCTCCTCCACGCTGGCGAGCTCGGCGGCATCGATCCCAGGGCGATGACGGGCAGCGCGCGTTGTGTGTGGGGGCTGTCTCTGGGCACTGATCCTGCGCGGAAGGCGGCGGCCGCCCTGGAGAGATGCGCTGAGGGACGGCGCCTGCTCCTGAGTCAGCACTGGCCAGGAGGCGGGCGGCAGCTTGCCGCCCCGCCCGGCCCCCCATCACCGCGTCGGCTGCCGGCCTCCAGCGCCGAGCACCTGCCTCGGGAAAGGGGCTGTGGGAGCCTCGCCCTCTGCTGCTACAGGGTAGGCTGGGCGCCGCGGCCTGGGCGCGCCCTCAGGTGCAGGCGTGGGTAGGGAAGGGGTGGAAAATGGAGTCGCCGCTGCCCAGCGCCCCGCTTGGGCGCAGGCTGAGTTGAGTCGCCGAGCAGAGCGCTTGGCAGCTGTCCCCGCTTCAGCGGCGAGGCAGCGCAGCCTGCAGCCGGCCGCGCTCCAGGGGTGAAGGGCTCCAGGGAAAGCACTGCGCTGGCAGGACTGTAAGTACCGCGCTGGAAAGATAACGGGACCGCGGTAGCGATGATCCGGCTGCTGGGGAAATTCTCCCTCCTCTGCCTGGGGCGAAATGTGTCACAGGTGTGCAACCTGTTAGGCTGGGAGTGTGGGGAGAAACAACAGTGGGCAACACTGGGGGAATGCCTTCATGTTTTAGTATATGATTTGCAGATAGATTTATTTATAAACATGTATAGATACATATTTTTTTGTGTACGAAGGATCAAATGGTTTCGCTGGGGAGTTTCCTAAGTATGCATGTGCGTTTAGCTACATCTGATTTGAGCTCAGAGATCACAGTTGTCCTCTGTCTGTGTGCATGTATTTGGACATTTGTGTATCCAGGAATCTAAGAATGTTATTTTGTCAAGTTGCTCTTCAATTTTTTTTTGTCAGTGTGTGCTTGTTATAGCTAAAACACACATTTATGTGTGAGTGGTGGTCAGGGCATTGTGTGTGGCATGTCACGCTGCATTTTGAGCAGGAGAGCAGAGTTTAAATAGAAAAAAAAATACTTAGTTTTTCTATCACAGCAGTTTTGGGTGCTATCTACAGTGTGATTGCTATGCAACAGAAGACAGTCCCATCATTTCCCTGACCCCCTTCACGATCGTGTCACAGATGGTCAGTTGAGGGGACGAACTGAAGCACAAGATGGTTTTTACTACTGTTCTTTCCTGTCTGTGCTGTAGAAGCACTCTCTTGTGTGCCTTTTACTGCATGACATGGTAGTGGAGTTGAGGTAGCATAATGCTATCTTTTAAACTCTTTGGAATAGGTTTTGTATCTGTCTTTGCCTTCTTGTAGTAGGAGACCATGCAACTCAAATAGATGTTTGCTTTGTTGAGTGATCCCCTCTTGTTTTGCAGGGTTGACTTCTGTAATTGATATTTTAAAATTAGGCATTGCCTTGAGCTAAATGTGAATCATTAAAAACCTTGCAGAGGACAAACTTAATAGGTAATAGTGACCCTGTCAATTTTGGTGGCCTGGGTGGTGGTGAAGGCTGAGTTGCTCAGCATATTACATATCCAATTGTGTGCCTGAGTGATGCAGATGAGAATGTGTATGTACAAACTTAATAGGTTGATGCTTTTCCCTTAAGCACATGGCAATGAAAAATGTACTGTAACCTGGATTTTACATTATTAAAGTTAGTTGGAGATATTGTCAAGATCTGTGGAGGAGACTGTGCCCTCAGCATGCTTGCTTAGTTTAGTCTTTCCTCAGTTTTACCTCAGGGAGTACTGAGATGGAGAGCTGAAGGTGCATCTCTGAAAACACATGCAAATATTAATCTGTTCCATCTTCACTCATTGCCTGTCTATAGGCTGCAATTCTGTCAATTTTAATGAGCTGTGTGGAGTGAAGAAGCTTCGGTCATCTGTAGTTCATACACCTGACCTCTCACTTTATTAGTTTTGGCTGCTGAGTAGGTGGCTAATTTAAGTGGTCTGGAGATGGGGGTATTTCCATGAACAGTTTATTTGAACTTACTAGTGAAATCTCCATCAGGATGCATTAAAAATAGTTGATTCTCTCTCCTTTCAATGTGTGCAGACACGGTGTCTGTTTCTGGTGGAGCTGTTCAGACTCTTTCCAACTGTACCTTCTGTGATGTTGAATAAAGCAGGCTTATGGAGGGCTTTTTGAGACTTGGTTGTATGGACTTTGCATCAAAGAATAAAAGCATAGAATAATTTTCGTTGGAATAGACCTTTAAGATCATTGAGTCTAACCATTATCTAACAAGGATGGTGCTAAATCATAAAATCATAAAGTGATTTGGGTTGGAAGGGATGTTCAAAGGTCATCTAGTCCAGCTCCCTGTGTTCCTTAGCACCACATTTCTGCATCTTTTAAGCATCTCCAGGGATACTACCACTTTCATGGGGATCTTACTCTAGTGTTTGATAACCCTTTCAGTGAAGAATTTTCTTCTAAGATACAATCTAAACATCCCCTAGTGCAACCTGAGGCCATTTCATCTCATCCTATCACTTGTTTGGAAGAAGAGACTGTGCCCCACCTTGCTGCAACCTCGTTTCAGGTAGTTTTAAAGAGTGAGGAGGTCTCCCATCAGGCTCCTTTTCTCCTGGCTAAATGTGCTGGTTTGAAGCGAATTGGAATATTATAGGCTGTGAAAAGAAAACAACGGTGATGTCTGATTCACTCATAGGTTTGCTGAGACGTAGAAAAACAATGACACAAACATAGATAAGGCAGGCTGAGTCTGTGTTTCTCCCTGGCTTCTGCCATATTAACTGCTTCTAGCTGGATCTGTGTAACTCAACTAATCCTTTTCCTTCCAAGCCCCCTTGCCAATTATTCCAGCACGTAAAGCAGATTCTGGGATAAGAGTGGGGAGTGGAAAGAAGGTAGAAGGCTGGTTGAGAGCCCCTCCTGGGCACTCTTAATTCTGGGAAGGGTATTATGTTTCTGTATTACTTTTAACTCATATATTTCTGTATATAGATGTAAATATTTGTAATATGTAAATATATACTTGTCTGTTGTGCTAAGATGTGAATATAAAGCTTCATTCCTTAACTTCCAGACAGCGGAATCTAGTCTGGGTGAAATTCATTGTGTGTGGGGGCAGGTAACTCCCAGAACTACTACACTAAACAACCCCAGTTCCTTCAGCTGCTCTTCTGTTCTCCAGACCCTTTGTCAACTTCGTTGCACTTCTCTGGACACATACCAGGGACTCAGTGTCCTTCTTGTGGTGAGGGAATCAAAATTGAATGCAGTACTCAAAGTGTAGCCTCACCAGTGCTGAATATGGGGGAGCAGTTACTTCCTTGGTCCTGCTGATCATACTATTCCTGATACAAGCCAGGATGCTCTTGGCCTGCTTGGTCACCCAAGCACACTGCTGGCAGTTCATGTTCAACCAGTTGTCAATAACACACCTAAGACTTCTCGATGGGCAGCTTTCAAGCCACTCTGCCTCAAGCCTGTAGCGTTGCATGGGATCATGGTGATCCAAGTGCAGGACATGGCACTTGGCCTTATCAAATCTCATAGAACTGTCTGTGGTCCATCAGTCCCACCTGTCCAGATCCCTCTGTAGAGCCTCACTACCCTGAAGCAGATCAACACTTGCTGCCAGCTTAGAGTCATCTGCAAACTTTCTGAGGGTGTGCTTCATCCCCTCATCAAGGTCATTGATAAAAATGTTAGAGAACTGGCCCCAAAACTGAGTTCTGAGGAGCACTGCTTACTCACAAGGGCAAAGTAGGAATTTGGAGATAGTCCCTGGATCTCCTTTGCAGCAGCCTCTGGAAACTGCAAGTTGTAATCCACATGGCATTAAGTCCAATGCAGACAGAACCCACCAAGGTGTCTGTAGACACAGCTTCCATGAGGCAGATCTCGTAGAGTGGCACTGCCTTAGCAGCGCAGAGTAAAGATGTAGTGCTGGCATGTTCCTGTGTACAGCAGCAGTTTAGGGCAGAGGCAGGGTCCTTCCAGGTCAGGGGTAGAGAGCAGGAAGCCAGGATACACCAGCCTGAAAAGCCAGGTCTGGATGCCACAGACAATTCACTTGAATGGACCTAGTGGACTTGCTGGACTTGAGGAACTACGAGAACTTATGGAACTCCACACACTTTCTCATCACTCTGTTTAAGCCTTTCCTAGACAACATGTCCAGTGCACTGCGTGTGAAGAATCCAGCCAATCACAATCCCAAATTCTGGGGCAGGCTTTCCCACGAGTGAGTATACCTGTGGGAAAAGGGCACCTTTTGCCGTTCCCTGTTCAAGCCCTCAAGGGAGGGGGGGAAAGCAGTTTTGCACCTTTGTCTTCCCCCATTCAAACCTCCACTGGTGGAGGTGGCGAAGGGAGTTTGGAGCACCCCGCAGTACTAAATCTAAATGTAGATCCTTAGTAGGAAATTGGTGATTACAGGTGGAATTATTATCAAGTGCTCTCTATCCAACAGTCTCCAATTTCAGTGCTGTGGAGGAAGCGCAGAACCACTGTAATGGATATTGTACCCACAGGGAAAATCCTTACTATCAGGCAATTATCTTCCAATTCCTGTCACAAAGTGTCTTTCTGCACAAACGTATAATTTAATTTAACTGCAGATGCAGTTACTTTTTTTATTTAAGTACCTGATCTCTTTTTAAATGGTGCCAGGGTATGACTGTTGAGTGTTTTTCAGGATGATGTGACTTTGTTCTAGCACATAGGACCTAAGTCAACCCAGTTGGCATTAATATGAGCGTGGGATAGCCTGATCCCTGTTTTCAGTTGGTTAACCTTGGGGAAGGAGCAGTTTAGTAGTTGCTTTCTGTCCTATAGGGTTTTTTTTTCATAATAAAGTTGTCCTCTGTACCATTTACTAACTCTTCTGCATATTCCAGGGGGTTCCACTGCTTAAATATAGATGGCTGTTAAAAGGGGCAAATACTACTGACATAAAGTTCTATTTTCTTTCTTAAGCAGTATTAATACAATGTTAATACTCAATTATTAACTGACTTAGGTATTAATTCAGGTACAATAGCTGATGAAATGACTACTTGGAATTCTTCAGGAGAGGTGCGTTTCTTGATTGTCTTATGTTCAGTAGAAATACTAACTTACATATGTGTGTGTGTGTTTGTGGATAGAGACCCCTTCATTAGAAGTGTAGGGCCAAATTTGTGATATGTTCATTTACTCACCCATTCTGCTTTTTACAAGAAATTCTGTCAGTTCTGAAATGATCTTACCGTAAAAATACCTTCCCTCCCTCTCAGTCTGCTGAGATATTTGAGGAGTATGTGTTAAAGCTGGTGATACTTCTTGGGTTGTCCATTCTATGTATGTTTCTCTGTTCTTATTCTCAGAAGCAACAGAAACATTCCAAAAAAGGTGAAGTTTATACATTGTATACTCTGTACAGCTCTCCGGTTTAGTTTCAATATTCTGAAAGAATTCTTTGTGATTCTGTGAAATGAACCACTAAAAAAATAATCACTTTCAGTAATGGATTAGCATAAATGTGCAGATAATCAGCATGGGCAGGTATATGCTAGTGGGTTCAGCTGGGAAGGCTTAAGGTGCTGTCTGGTTTCAATTGGCAATTGCTGCCTGCAAAGCTGAGAGCCAAGATAGATTCACCAAGGGCAAGTCATGCGTGACCAGCTTCTTGTCATTTCAGTATAGAAATCTGGCTTGGTAGATAAGGGATGAGCAGTTCTAACCCCTACCATTCTATGATGCTGTGACTCTACTCAGTTTGTGCAGTGATTGAGGGTATTTCAAGGGTATTTCTAGGGCCCAAGTCAGAGCTAGGGCCTGTTTATCTAGTGGTAGTGTCCCTATAAGCTTGGTAGTTGAGATTCCAGGGGTATGAAGCTGACCTTTGCCCCTGCTTGTGATGCCCCCACTGGCTTTACCTATGGTGGTCTGGCAGGAGCCTGTGGCTGGCTTCTGCAGCTCTTTGATGTCACAGGGGACAGGAGCTCCTTAGGCTGTTTCAGGGGAGTGGGTGGCAGGGCAAGTTCAGGCCTTGGCCTGTTTGGCTCCTGGTAAAGACCTGTTTGGCTTGGTAGTTGAAAGGGCAGAGCTATGCAGCTGAGCTCGAGACTTGTTTGTGATCTCCCTTGTAGCTCTGCCTGAGCCAATCTGAATGGAGCTTGTAGCTTGCTGCTGCAGCCTTTTGTGCTGTCACATGTAGCTGGAGCAGTGATGTGACTGACACAGGCAAGGAAACCTTGTGTGGCAGTTTAGGATGTCTCAGGGGCACTGCGTGTGCAGCTCCTCATGTTGTCCCTGTTGGCTTTGTAGTTAGAGGCCAGAAGTAGGCAGGTGATCTTTTCCCCTACTGTGACTTTACTAATAGCTCTCTCTGAGCTAATCCAGCGCAAGCCTGATAATACACCTGCCTGTTCTGCAAAAGTTGTGGTCAGTCACACCCTACTTTATTCCCTGAGCGGCCTGGCCATGTTGTCCTTGCCTATCTTCTCCAAGCTTTCTTCTGTGGTGGGGTTTATTGGTCAGTCCCAAAAGTACAAGCTGCCAAGCATAGTCTGGTTGCTCTTGCGCTGTAGAGACATGTCACCCGTAAGAGATCCTTCCTTGGAGAGAAGTCCAGCTGCTCAGCTGCTAGGATTTCTTCTCTCTTTCAGTCACCCTTAGGAAAAGTAGCACGTGTAAGCAACTGCCCTCTTCCTTTTGCAAGGGAACAAAGAAAGATGATCTTCAATCATACAAAATTGCACAGTAAGGAACCTGCCAAGAGCAACCAGTGAGCAGCGTTTCTCTCAGATGTGGGTATAGGTAGCTGCAATATGAAAGGCTTAAACTTTACCAAGTCACATAAAGAAAGTCAAAGGGATATTCTGCCTTGAGAAAGGCTGTTCTCTGAGAAAGGCATTCCCTGTGTTTTCATTGAGGTAAGTAATTTTTAGTAATGCATTTTTACTTAGGATCCTTTATATGGAGGGAGTTGTACGATAACCTGTCTTCTCTCCTTTCATGGGTATGATGTTGCTTGGAACTACTTCTTTAGTAGACCTATTTGTTGCTTAGGCTGCTTTATTTGGAGAATTCAGTATCCTAGCAATCCAGGATACTAAATCTCTGTAGAAATTCTGTAGAAGTGCCTGCTCGTATTGCTTTGATAGCTGGGAGGTAATAGCTTGAGGGCTGCCTAAAGGGCTGTCTCAACACCTTACTGATTTCAGAACAGTCTAAAGGATATGGTGTAGTAGTGGCCCTGGTAGTTAGATACTGGTTGGACTTGTTCATCTTAGAGAACTCTTTTCCAGCCATGGTGATTTTGTAATACTGGCTGTGATTCCTCAGGTAAAGATACCTGCTAGTTCCTGTTTAAAGTCAGAGCAAACCAAGGGCCTGGCTAATTGCAGACAGAGTATTTGTGGTTTGAGATACAGAAGCCCAAGTGTGCAAATCTTGCTGGGAAATTTCTGCATCTCCAGAGAGTGAGATTTCCAGGTAGGTAATTTGTTCTGTGTCTTCAGCTTGCCTAATGTCATTCATCAAGAAGCCAGGAAGTAACAATAAAGCTTGCATTTAAGCTGTCTATGGAATTTACTGTGATGTTCTAATTAATGCTTAGATCTGATCTATTTTTTCCTGTGCTGTCTGTTGCAGTGCTTTGTGGCCACAGCAGGATACTAAACAATACTAGAGGAAACCAACATTAAGACCTATAATTTCCACACAGCTGGCTGGAAAAGCAGTTGTCTGCTGCCTTCCTGGTGCACCATGGCATTTGAACTTGGTGTTCTCTGCCTGTTATTGTGGGCAATAACAGGTAGGAATTTACTTCTTCTGTGTCCCAAGTTATGCAGAAAGAGTTAAATAAATGCTCTTGGAGCGTGTATGCGGGCGTGGATAAAATATAAAGCAAGAGCTGGGAAATCTTCAGACTCCTCAGTGGAAAAAGTTCTTGTAAGGTAAAAATTCATAACTGGCAGTTTGTTGCGATGGAGTAAAGCAGTCATGAGAAGCTATTTCAGGGGAGATACATGAGGCTAGTGGGAAAGTTCAAGGAGATTTTTTTTTTTCTTTTTCTCTTGAAGGACAGCAGTTTAAGAATGATGCACTGCTTTTGTTTTAAGCTGCCTTTATTTCTTTTGAAGTACCAGAGGGTGGTTGATGTATAAGAAGCATAAATGCATTTGTTCGCATCTCAGCTCATCATCTGCTCTACATGTATGTATTTCCTTTCAAAGACCATGTGAAAATCCTGTAAGTTTCTGCTTCAGCCACAGAGATAGGTGAATTATTTCCATTATCAGACAGATGAAGAAGGATAGCAATGCTTAATACTGTCTCTGTCATAGGGAGACAATGCAATGCATGCGGTTTGGACATGACAACTATAGAAAACTATATGTAAACATGTTTGTTGTTTTTTTTGGTTTTGGGTTTTTTTAATTAAGACAGTGTTTGAATTGTGGCTATGGAGGTACTGACAGTATCTTTATTAGCAGGAACTGAGCAAGTAATGCTCCACTATATGGCCTTCTTCTCCTGTATTATAAACAGGATTGGCTGTTTTGTGACAGAGCCTTGCAAATGTTCTAAGGCTTAAATTGACTTCTAAATTTAGGAGCAGTGGATGAGGGGAAGACGTTCATTGCAGCTGTGGGGGACAGGCATTAACTACAGCTCTACTTGTAGCGGATTTGAAGTAGCCCTCAAGATCACCCAGAGGATATCATAGTGCTACCTCAAATGACTGCACAAAAGAAAAGGTAGACTGAATTTATTCCAAGGTGTTGGATTCCCAGTTTCAAATTAAAGTGTTGTTTCAGTGATAGAAAGCAATGCCTTCTGTCTCTCATGGGGAAAAAAAAAAACCAACACCTTGTTTTTTGATGCACTAGCATAAAAACTATTACTTTTTATTAATGACCAGAATAATTAAGCCTGTATCAATATAAATTAATTTCATCAATGAGTGGATATAGGACAGTGAAATGAGGTTTGCATTATAAGGAATGCCTGTGTGGCAATTCACTTTGATCTCTATGTATTTGTATTGGCAAGGGAGTAAGATGTACTTTGCAAAACATACAAAGATCCTACACTGAAAAATCCTCCCAGGTGCAAATACTGCTGCAAAGGGGCATGCTGAAAAAAAAAACAAAAAAACAAATAAAAATGTAGTGATGATGTTAGTGAAAGGAAATGAGTTCATTGAAGCAGAGTACCACCTGTCTTTATCCTGTCTCCTGTGATGAGCCATTTTTGGTCACAGTAAACTGCATATGGCCTGGTTGTAATGTTGTGCTTTATGTTGGTGCTGTTGTTTCAGGTTTCAGTTGTGAGCAGTGTAGAGAAGGAGCCACGTACTCAGGTGCAGTAATATCACCCAACTTAGAAACCACTAAAATTGTGCGAGTTCCTCATGCTGTGTCAGTGTCTGACTGCATCACAGCATGTTGTGACCTCTCTGCTTGTGACTTGTCCTGGATGTTTGAACGACGCTGTTACATCGTGAACTGCCAGCATAAAGAGAATTGTGAACCCAAGAAAATTGATACTGTGAAGTCTTATCTTACTTTTGTGCTGAGGCCTTCTCAGAGGCCAGCCTCGTTACTAGGATTTGGGCAAGTGATCCCAAGCATGGTTCACTCTGTGGGGCTCCAGATTGAACCATCTAAGGTGAGTAGCCTGAAGGACCTGTCTCTGCTTGGTAAAGATCCTAGCTTTGAGGAAATACCTGAATATATTGATGATTATAAAGAGTTGGAGCAGGACCCCTTTCAGGTAAACATCAAACACAAGCAGAAGGAGAGCACGGATTATACTGAGTGGGGCCTGATGGTGGCAGGCGAAAATGGCTTCAACTCTTCCGTGGGTGATGATAGTGATAACCAGGAAGACTTTCCTGCAAAGAAAGGGGCCGCTGAGAAGGTGGAAAGACTTCTGAATAAAACCAGCTCTGAACTGAACCCTGTCACTGAGCGCTCCGTAGAGAGGTTGTCATCCCTCCAAGAGTTTACACCATTCCCTGGGAAGATGTTTGAAACTGAAGCAGCTGTTCAACTACTTGCACAACCTGCTGAGGCTTTGCCAAAAGAGGTATGTTTGCCCCTCAGGAAGCAGGCAGAGTATGGTGAGCCACCTTGTAATTGTTTTGTTTTTCAGATCAAATTAGGTTATTGCTTTGTAAAGTAACCCTCATAAATGGTGTACAGTTCTGTAACAGTGTAGGCAAGGCTGAAGGGGAGAGGCTTGTTTATAGGCAGATGAATCACTAAAGAACTTTTTTTTTTGTCAGATGATAAGGAGCAGAGATCCTTTTGGGACACTGGAGTTTTCTTGGAAGCATTTAAATAAATAGACTTGGACTGACTTGGTGTTAACAGTCCTCCTTTTTTACCTATGGTGACTCATTAGAAGTTAATAGAACAATACTACTAGATACTCAAGTATTTGAAGGCCAATACCTTTAAACATAAGTTCCTCTATCAATTAAATAAAGCCAATTTTATGGGTTTCATACTAATGTATATATACTAATATAAGTAATATAACTTATAAGTTGGTAATGAGCTGGTCAGAGTTTATGTGGATCAGGGCTATCAGGCCAATGGATGTGGACAGCATTTGGGTACATGTCTACTCCACACTGCCTGGTCAGGAAGAAGGATCTGAAGCTTTCAGGCAACTGGGAAGTGACAGTCCAAACTCTCTCTCAAACTGTGGTCTTTATGTATTGGTTATGCAAATGTGAAAGTCTTTAAACCACTTTTGATAATACCTTTAATGAAATAGCCTCTATTTATTGCATATTATACAGCCTTTTCCTACCCTCCACTTAATTCTGCTACAGCAATTCCATAGCTATGTTTCTTGATCCATACTGACATGCTCCCTTCTGCAGTGTAGGTTTAGGTTACACATAAGGAATAAATTCTTTACAATGAAACAGATGTGGTTGAGAAGCCATCCCTGGAGACATTTGAGATCAGATTTGATGTGTCCCTTAGCAGCCTGATTTAGTTGGAGCTGTCCCTGTTTGTTTTGGGGCCGGGGGGGGTTGGATGAGGTGACCTTTGAGGATCCATTCCAACCTTGTTCAATCTGTGAAATCAGTAGGTTCACCCTACATGATATTTAAAAGTCAGCATACTTCAAAATCTAGAAATGTAAAAAAATGATTCACTTATGTCATCTCTTTCCCTGTAATTAATTTTTCAGGCAGCTACACCTTCTCCTGCAGACAAACTGGATTTCTCCCCAGGTGTGTCAGAGAAAACCCAGGCTCCCACCATGGCCCCTGAGAATGCTACTGAAGGTGGGGTCATGCTATTTCCTACTAGTACTGTGCCACCTGAGCCCATGCAACAGTTCACAATGCCCAGTGCTACTGCTAAAGCAGGTAATGCTTCCACACAGCCAGAGACCTGAGGGGTTAACTGCAGGTTGGACAGCAGGTGGGGATATTAGGCTTCCAATCTGTTGTTAGCTATGAATTTCCTCTTCATCCAGATGTAACAGCATTCCACTTGAAGCCTGGAGACCTACACTGCAAACTCCAAAACCCTTGGTCAGTTACGTTAGCAGCAAAATTGACCAAGTCCATCTTTAATGGGAAATTATAACTCAAACAAATATGGTAAAGGAAAAAGAGATTTTTTTTTTTTTTTCTAATGGGTTAATTTCTATACCTGAGGCTTTCTGAATAGTCTCTTCTAGCCATACGGTTACTTTTGTGTGAATCTTCAGAACATTGCTCCCTCTGAAACTGTTCAGCAGCATTTCCACTGTATATAATTGTCAGATATCATGCAGCAACGTAAGTGGACCCTGAGGGTAGAAAGTCTAGTCCTTAGTTGGGGAGAGCATGGCCTTCTCATCCTGGGGGGGGGAAAAAAAAAAAAAATTTTCCTCTAATCTCAAAGCTGTGAGGAAGCTTAGTAGATTTCTAGCTGCAGAGAAAAAGTTTTTACTTTGAAGAGGACATGTTTAACCACCATGTCCTGTAGTCGTGTTAAATGCTGTATGTATGTTAGAGCATCTCCTTTCTTCTGCTAAGTTTCTCACCATCCTGTGCACCCTGACAAACTGTTGGAAAGGCCACAAGATGCAGAGAAGCACAAGTCTGCACTCCTAATATACTGGAGATACAAAGAACTAAACCTTTTGCTCTTGGCAGACCAAATCTCTTTTGGGATATTCTTGGCATCCTCTGCCAAAATGCAGACAGGATAGGAGTGGGAGGTACCAGGAGAGATGAGCTACAAGAGATCCCTTTCTAAGGCAGTGGGTCCTCATTACCACTGAGGATTGACCAGGCAGCTTCTCCTCCTTCACAAGAGGAGGTTGAAGAGGACTCAAAAAAGGAACTAGGAAGAAGAAGCTGAAGGGAATGTTGTAAGTACTACTTTATGCAAGGACTGTGTCAAGTTCATGTATTCTCAGCTCTGCTGTCTTGGAAGTCTTAAAGACAGTCGCTTGCTTTTTCTCTCTTTGAGTCATCACCCTCATCTAGCTGTTTTGCTCTCATTTCCTGTGGAGGTCAAGGTACAAATCACCACTGATGCCTAGAGCAACTCCCATGAGCAATTGTTGAGCCTTGGATGCATTTAAGTATCAGTGACAGGAGATGTGGTCTCAGTGTAGCTTCTAGACCTGTCAGTTGCCACTGCTGGGTAGTTTCTTTCTGATCTATTCAGAATTAGTAAGTTGGATGTTTAGATACCAGTGAGTGTTGCTTTTGGAGATTTTTTTTTTTTTTTCTGTAGGTTCCTAATATTAAGAGGAATAAATTAAAAACCTTTGAAGTGCAGATCTGATGGGAACTTTTTGTGAAGTTTCTGTTGGGGACTGGATTTGTGAACTTTGGCATTTTTAGAAAAATATAAAAAAAAAAAAAAAAAGAGAACTGGGAGGGTGTTGCTTAATGGTGAATAAATGGAATGCTCAGTTCTGCTGAGAATAGCCTCATATATACCTCCCTTGCATCCAAATGGAATTTTTAAAAGGTATACTGAGCTGGGCATTGAGATATATCTCACAAGAGCCAGAAGTAGTACTTCTTGGTGAAAGAAGACCTGATATCAGAGTTCTGGTATGGACTATGTTACTTTAATGAGTTTTGTTGGGTGCAGATGGCTTTTATTGTCTTCTGTAATTGCATATTTTTCAGTTCTTGCACTACCATACAGTTACTGAGAAAAGTGTGTGATTTTTTTTATGTGGAGCAATATTACTTGCAATACATAGGAATAATCAGATTGCTTTTATCTCAAACAATAGCAAGGGAAATAGTATTTGGAGAAGAAGAAAATTCTGATTTGGCAAAAGATGAAGGAACATGAAGTCATGACTGTAATAATTTAGTCTTTGATTATATATTGAGGATTTTTTTTTTTTAATTTAATCACTGAAGAGTGTTTGTCAGATTTTACTTACTCCATTACAAGTATTTGAAGATAATAAATGTATATCCATCTCATCTGTTAAAACATGTACTCATTCTGTCTTAGATACAGTGAAAGAACTTGTTGTGTCTACTGGAGATAACATACAAGTGATGCTACCCAAAAATGAAGTTGAACTGAATGCCTTTGTTGTCCCTCCACCACCTATAGGTGAGTAGAATGGCCTTAGCATACAAGAAGATGTGCACACTACCAGCCTTCAAATGCAGACAAGTTCATCTGCACCTCAGTCTTTCCCATCTCCTCCTCCCACGTTTTTTGTAGCTCCATCTGCAGAGCAGACTTAATCCTTTGGATTTTAGAAATTCTAATATTTTTTAAGTGACTTTTTTTTTTTTTTCAGATGGTTCTAGAGGTTTTTTTTCAGATTTTTTTTTTTCCAGTTTTTTTTTCAGATGGTTCTACAGTTTCTAGAGGCTTTCTTCTACTGGGAAAAGTAGGTCTTGAATGCAGCATTTACCTTAAAATTACCAGCTTCTGAAATGCAGCAGCAAAGAATATGTATTCCATAGGTTGCTATGCAAAACACATCCACTTCATGTGAACCTGGGTTTTGTGAAGTTTATGGTTTGTCAAGTCCATGACATCCTTGCTGCTTTACCAAGATACAACACACTGTGAAAGTTTAATGTGTTTCATACTGCTTCATTTTGCAGGCTTAAACAGTAACAGTCATGATTTCCTACTGTAGTATTTTATTTGACGAATGGTGGACTTGATCTATTTGTTTCCTGGGCTTATCTTGAAGGCAAAGCTGATTACTCTTATGCTGTGTATTGCTCTTAGACACAGCTTACACCTATGAATGGAGCTTAATCAGTCACCCTGCTGACTATGGTGGTGAAATGGAACGCAGGCACAGCCAGACCTTGAAGCTCTCTCATGTAAGTGAGCCGTAAGCTCAAGTTCATTGCACTGATCTGTGGGGTTAAACACATTGATTCAAAGAGTTTGACTAAGTCTCTTTTCTTGCATGTGGCATCAAATATTTGCTAGATTAGAAGTGTCTTTTGTAGGTAATCTAAGATAAGATAGTGAAAATTCCTCAGGTGTTTGCTTTGTATTCCTCACTTTTGGGCAGCGATTACTGGCCTTTCACGTATGTATTGATAAAAGGAGCTCTTTGTTTAAGATATCCATCTTTTTCTCTACAGTATGATTGGCAGATTTATGCAAACTGCTTTTGTATACCTTGCCATGTATCCTGAGTTTATTTTCTTGTATGTTTTTTGTCTCAGTTATCAGTGGGACTTTATGCCTTCAAAGTGACTGTTTCTGGTGAAAATGCCTTTGGTGAAGGTTTCGTAAATGTCACAGTCAAACCAGGTAAATTAGTTGGCCAAAATAATGAATTTAATTTCTTTGATTCAAGTAGTTGCATATCTAAGAGTTTGTCAATTGCTGTCTGTCAAGGACATCCTCTCATGTAGAGATGATTCATATCTTGGTTACAGTGTTAGGTGCTTTAGGATCTTGTACCTCATAAGGCAAGACCTTGTGAGCTGTTATGTTCCCCTTCTCCAGTAGGAACAATTAGGTGTTGAACTGGCTCTGCCTGCAAGTTACAGTGCACACATCTGATCTAGATTACACTGGTTTGAAGTGACTGCAGTGGGAGACTGATGCATCAGTGCACTGCTCTTCAGTAATCTGTTCTCCTCCTTCTCCAAGGGCAACAGCAGATGGTGAAAAGCCATCAATTGTAGACTTAAATCAGTGTAGACTGTTGATCTGTAGAGAGAACAGATTTGTTTTGCCTGGGGTTTCAGTACCTTTATTTTTCCATTTGTTAACTTTTTTTCCTGTATCTCCTGTCTTTCTCATAGCAGTCAGAGTTAACCAGCCACCTCTTGCCATTGCTTCACCAAAAGTACAAGAGATTTCTTTGCCTACAGCTTCTACCTTCATTGATGGCAGTCGTATGTACCAAACCATCCTGTGTTTATATCCTGTATTTTTAGCTTACAGTTGAAGCGTCATCATTATTTGCCAATTACAAGTAAAATTTCTTCTCACTCTACTTAGAAGTTCCCTGAATCATGATTTATTGGGGGGGATTTGAATCCAGTTATAAATTAATTTAAATAAAGTGATAAAATGTATTCTTCCACTTGGTGAGATGTGTTAGAGGCTGCTGCATCCAAGCAGCTGCTACTCTTTAAACTTCTTCCTGTCCTTTCCAAAAGACCTCTCTTGCCAGAACATGTTAGAGAGCTGTCACATAGGTATGATGAAATGTCATAATTGCATTCATAATTACTGAGAACACATGAGTTGGAATATGCAGAGCTGGATATTGACTTTTATTTTTGTGCATGTGAAGAATCTTTTTTTTGTTTGTCTCAATAAACCATACCAAATGTAACTTGGGATCTGTGGTTTAGCAGCTGTGGTGCATGAACTGTGTTTGAATATGCTCAATAAGATAATTGCAGAAGAAACCAGTCAGGTATTCATTTATGAAAGACTTTAATAGTATTAATTCCAGAAATTGCTACAAGAAACTGATGTGTTTTTCTTTACTGAATGTAGAAAGTGTAGATGATATGAAGATAGTGAGTTACCACTGGGAAGAAATTAAAGGTCCTTTGCGGGAGCAGAAGGCATCTGCTGACACTGCTGTCTTGCACTTGTCTAACCTTGTTCCTGGAAACTACACTTTCAGGTACCTGCACAAATGCTTTCCATTGGAGTTTAACTATTTCTGTGATGTCAGCTAAAAGCTTCTTTACCTTCATGCTCACATGTACCTCCTCAAACATAAAACCACTTTTTGTCTTGCATGCTATTACCCTTCATTTTGCACAGTGGTATGGAGGTGTATTATTAAATACTGTTTGCAGTGACTCTGTGATTCTGTGTAGTGATGTTTTACAGCACAAAGTTATACAAAACAAGATACCAGTAATTAAATACCTCCCACTCCCAGCAGTAACTGTGACAGAATTTTTTTTTCCATCTTTGAGGCTGGCAAGAGTCCTGACGTGAAAATCTGCAGTCAGGCTGTGAAAGTCACCTCCTAAAGAGTGGTGGCAGACAGAACATTGAGAGACTGATCTTTGCAAGGCATTGTTTGTGTGCTGATTTTAATCAGTCATTCTGTTCTTTTGCCTTGCTACTATTTTCCCATGTTTATATATTGCAGAAACTGGATTTTGTGCAGATGATTGGAAGAAGCAGTGTTTGTGGTTCTGAGAGTTTTAATTAAAATTGGATATCATATTCTGAGCTTTTGAATTTAAAACCTAGTCTGTGCAGAGGCGAGATGGGTTATTTGGCTGATAGTGGGTAACAGCCTACCAGTCAATATATTATGTATCAGTGTAGCATTAGCAGTGTACATTAAGTACATTTTGGTGCTCCACCAAAAATTGCACAGTTTCCATTTTCATTCTGTGTTCGTTACTGGAATTGTTTGGCATTATACAATGTCAGAAATGAGTGTAGAATGTTTTTCTTTATTAAAAAAGGCAGAGCGTGTTTACAAACAATGCTTTAAGTGCTTTCCAAACTTTAAGGTTTGGAAATCTCTTCCTATACCTGTGCACCTTTGGGGGAGGCTGAGCTACTTGAACAATAGAGCAGTGTGGTCAAGCTTAGAGAAAATCAGCTGGTCAACAAAATCCAGTTCTCTTGGTACACAGTTCTCTTGTGCATCCCCTGCAAAAGTGTATGTTACCTAATGACAAAATTGGGAGCACTAGTTTTGTTCCCACTCAGTGAAGTCTTCAAGACCATTTCCCTTCTGTGTGAGCAGCTACATGCACTTTTCACGAGAGTTGAAATAGAAGTGTCATTGGTTAGCCCGTTGTGGAGGACAGGCTTTCATAATTTTCCAGTGTCTGAAGCAGTCTCTTTATAAGATGGTTTGGCATTGTGTTTCTGAGAGGCAATAGTGATTTGTTGTTTTTTTTTAATACTTGTTCCATTTTGGATTTGTGACTTGACATCTTCAAAAATCTGTGCTCAATTTAAAATTAGTAATAGCGTGATACAAAGAAGTTGGAAACTGCAGCTGTGCTCTAAACAGAGCTTCTGGACATCTGGGGTAGTTTTTGATGTACATGTTAACAGTGATGACTTTTAAAACTATGACTGATGAATTAAATCCTTGGGGTTTTACACAGTTTGGGTATGTTTTTTTAAGAATTTGCAGTGAAATCTCTTTGAAATTCCTAAAGTTGCCATTGACTGCAAGAAAAGAGTTTTACCTGTGATCCAGAATAGCTGGGCAATTCTTACACATTTCCTACCTTGGTTGAGGGGTATGTATTTCAGAGGCAAAAAGTCATATAATCTAGTTAGTGGTGCTAGTTTAGGTGATGTTTTAAGAAGTGCCAGAAAATTTTGCCTTTGACTTCAGGACTTGGCAGAAGTTCATCTTAATAGATTTCCTGTGTTCTTTTTCCTGTTGAAGACTCACAGTAATTGATTCGGATGGAGCAGCCAATTCCACCGTTGCATCTCTGACTGTCAACAAAGCAGTGGATTACCCACCCATTGCTAATGCAGGACCTAATCAGGCAGTCACCTTGCCCCAGAACTTCATCACGCTGAATGGAAACCAGAGTAGTGATGACCATGAAATTGTCAGCTATGAGTGGTCGCTCAGTCCCAAAAGCAAAGGCAAGGTTGTAGCCATGCAGGTATGTCCCTTTCTCCGAAGTAACTCCCGTTATTCTTTTTTGTTAGTGGGTTTGGGTTTTTCGGTTCCTCTCTGATGTATTCAACTCTTATTTTAGATACTACTTTTAATTTCTTCTTATCATGATTTTTTCATCCCTTGTGGCTGTTTCTGATTCCTGCTGTTGTTTGTTTCCTGGTAGATTGGAAAGACTTAGAGGTTACAATGTCTGTCCTTGGACTGTAGAGCCTGCTACACAGATTTTCACCTTCTGACACACTGAATGCTTTTTGGGAGTATGTAGGGGTAGTCAGGGTTTTCCTGTAACGCTTCTCTCAAAGTAAGTAGGACTCAAACAGAACCTTAGTTTTGTGAGTCAAAAGGTAACAGGAAAATATAAAACCAACCTAACTGCATTGTGATTTATTATTCCTCATCTGAGAGATGCCAGAAATGTTCCTTTTTTTTAGGAAAAGCATATCCCCTTTCACTTAATGAGCTTAAGGACATCAACTAATACTGCTGAAAGAGTATACTCAGTACAGAGTTGCCTTGTTTGCTATGCTTTATCCATAAACCCTCTGGCTGGGATCAAGTCAAGCTTGATTTTTTTGTAACAATTTTTGTAAAAGTTAAAGAATGTATGTTTGTTAATGTTGCTTGTTTTTTAATATATCTCTAAGGAAAGGGAATAAACTGTAGTAATTTTTATCAGTGTTTAATTTCCTGATTAGGAAAGTTAATGTTCTATGCGTTTCACAGTTATTGCATTCAGAAACGGTGCAGCAGTTACACCAACATAAGAAATTAAGGTTGATTGTCTACATGTATTTTTTTGGATTGATAGGGAGAGTTGCAATAATGAATACATGACATGTGTTTGTGCATCAAATCTTAAGTCTCCTCTTTGTCTATGAGGTGCTTAAACTCCTTGCTCAACATACTATATTTATGAATTAAAAGAAATTGTATTTCTTCTCTACATCTGCTCTATAAGACCTTTCATAATCTGAGTGGTTTTGTTTTATCTTTTGGTCTGTCTTTATAAATGCCTTGTAGGGAGTGCGGACGCCATACCTCCAGTTATCTGCAATGCAGGAAGGAGATTATACCTTTCAGCTGACTGTCACAGACTCTGCAAGGCAGCGCTCCACAGCTGAGGTCACACTGATCGTACAGCCTGGTAAGTCAGCAGCATATCTGCATACTTCAAGGGTGGGCCAGCCTGATGCCTTAGCACTGTCCTTGAATGCCTCATCTCCCTGCACTGAACCACTGAGATGGCCATCTGTTTGGCATCCCTGCATCAGAGACTCTTCCACCTCCATCTTCTGTCAAAAGGAACAATTAAAACAACTGTAGAATTGTAGAAAATCCAGGTGTTCATCCTGAGGGATCACACTGTCCTGATTATAGAATCATAGAATAGAATGGTTTAGGTTTGAAAGGACCTCAAGGATCATCTACTTCCAAGCCACTACCATAGGCAGGGACACCTCCCACTAGAAGAGGTCACTCAAGGCCTCATCCAGTCTGGCCTTGAGCACCTCTAGGGAGGGAGCAGCCACAACCTCCCTGGGCAATCTGTGCCAGTGTCTCACCACCATGTGGCAATGTTTTATCTTCCTGTTATTGCTTATTACATATCTTTTTGTAGATTATCCCTTCTGGGAAAACTTTACAGTGGGCATTTACTGTGCAAATCAAGAACATGAATTGAAGTACAGCATGTGGTCTGATGCCTTTTAAACCCTTTATAATATGGAAGTAGGAAGATGCTATTGCTGAAGTCAGGTCTAAGGATATATAAGTACCTGGGAAAATGGTAACATTGCCAGTTTTACCATGCTGAAAATAGAATAAATATGTTTCAGCACTGAAGTCTCAAAGACTCTAAATTTGCATTAACTTAGCGGCATCATGCTGAGCTTGAGCAGCAAAAAACCTGGGCTGCTATCTTCTTCAAGGACAAAGCCATATTCTCGTGTGGTTTTGAGGAGGGATGCAGTGGTAGAAGCAATGGAATAGCCTACCCCTCTTGTTGTAAAGCATTGTATACAATGGGTTGCAAATTTTTAGGAGCATGACTGTGCCCTCAGATACAACCGTGAAAAGGAGAAGTACTTGCTGTGAGATTTGGCTTATGGCAGAGCTTCTCTCCCACCTAGCATTTTCTGTTGGCTTGTATACATTTGAGCCAATATATCAAATCTATAATGCAATAGTCTGTGTTAAGTCTTCCCTCAGATTGGCAGTCCTTGCCAGTGACTGCCTAGCAAATGTCATGTGCTAAATATTTTTACAGAAAACAACAGTCCTCCAGTAGCAGTGACTGGACCTGACAAAGAATTGACCTTTCCAGTAGAAAGTACTATCCTGGATGGAAGCAGAAGCCAAGATGACCAAGGCATTGTCTTCTACCATTGGGAAAATGTCAGGTATCTAGAGATTTTACTAATCTTGAGTAAAAGAGAGAAAAAAAAAAAGTTAATTTGGGTGCCAAGAGCCTCTTACGCAATGGTGTTGGTATTTTCACTGTTTGAGAACTTCACTGAGGATTTGCTGGTGCAGGTGGCAATATGATGAGGCAGGAGTGCTCTCCTGTAATGCAGAGAGTTTTCCCATCAGTGCTTAGAAGTGGGCTTTCTCAGGCATTTATTCATTAAGTAATGAAGCAGACTGACAAAAAGTTTAGCCTAAGCTTTCAACAGGAGGTGACTAAAGCTCTCTTGAATGGTGATTGAAAATGTTTTACAGGAGTTTGTATGTTTACGTGCAAGACAAACTGATACTTAATAGAAGGACAAAGTATTAGCTCATGCAATTGTCATATCTATGGTACAGGACAAGATTTACTGGCATCCTCTAAGTGTTGTAAGTTGCTCTTAGAGCAACAGCACGTGCATGCTCCCATGAAATAGTGCAGTCAAGAGGCTGAATTTCAGGGGTGCATTTTCTGTTACAGTAGTAACTGGATATGTAATCCTTGGGTGCTTTGAATGCCTAGAAAAAATAAATTTATGAATTCTGTGAACTAAATTCATACCTGGTAGTTCTTCAACCACCAGTGCTTATAGTGGTGAGCTTACAGCTTGTATAACTAAAATACACATTAAAGCAAAGGGCATGAGCAGTGCTGCTGGAAGAAGAATTTGGCTGGCTGCGCAGGATTGTTTTTCTAAGATGTTTTGTTTCAGTGGACCAAGCTCTGTGCAGATGGAAAATAGTGACAAAGCAATAGCAACTGTGACTGGTCTCCAGGTTGGCACCTATCGCTTCAGATTGACCGTGAAAGACCAACAGGGCTTAAGTAGTGCATCTGTGCTATCGATTACTGTGAAGGAAGGTAAGCCTAGCTGCTGCTTCTCAGGTTATGGTAGGCAGCTTACTAGATAATGCAGTTACTGGCAATGTGAAAGAAACCAGAACAGAAAGGGATAGAGTATTTGCTGTCATATTTCAAGGATATTGAACAAGTTACTGCTGTTTGTAGCAAAGTAGTATGTGAGTGACTGGCAGAACTAATTTTGCTCACAACAAACTTGTGTGAAGTTAAATATATGCAGAATTAGTTGTAATAACAATGCTTTAAAACAGGATTTTTGACCACGATGTGTCTCCTTCATTAAGAGGATGCCTTTATATTTTATTCACACAGTTCAGTTTTGAGTAGAAAAGAAGTTCTACTCCGGGTTTTAAGTAACGTCCAAGAAATGAGGTGTTAGAGTATACCAGTTTCCACTTAAAAACTTAGCACTGAAAGGCCTATATTTATTTTGATTTATTTTTTTTAAGCAACAGTTGCCCTGGTGGTTTGGGGTTTTTTCTATTTTATTTTTTGTTCCCCCAGAACAGAAGACTTCATGTATTGTATGAGATCATAGAATCATTTGTATTGGGAAAGATCTTTAAGATTACCAAATCCAATGAATAACAGCACTGCCAAGTGCAGCACTGAACCATGTCCCTAAGCACCACATCTACCTTCAAGGATGGCAACTTTTCCACTTCCCTAGGCAGGCTGATCCAATACTTGACAACCCTTTCAGTAAAGAAATTTTCCCTAATATCCAATCTAAACTTTCCCTGTCACACCTTGAGGCTATTTACTCTCATCCTGTCTTTCATTACTTTTGAGAAGAGACTGACTCCTACATTACTGCAAGTTCCTGTCAAGGACTTGTAGAGAGCAAGATGGTCTCCCCTCAGCTACCTTTTCTCCAGGCCAAATAACCCCAGTTCCCTCAGCCACTTTTTGTAAGATCTGTTTTCTAGACCTGTTGTCAGTTCTGACAGAGGTACTGTCAGATCTTCCTGACAGATTGTGTATCTTTGACTTTGGTTGCATCTTCAATTTTGCAGATGGTGATAATTCAACCATCTTTTGCTTCGTGTTGTTCCTTAGGGAATAATCTTAGCAATCTCCTGGGACCTTTGCTTCCTTTTAAAGAAGGTGACATAATACAGTTCAAATCTTGTTTGATCCAGAGTTTGGCTTTCTGTTACGTACCTTGTTTTTTGAGAGGAGCAATGCACTCTGGGTCTGCAAGTGTGGTACCTATACTGTTTATGAAATGATAATAGAGTTGCATTAGAGTCTTGGATGTTGAATTTCTTGAAAACAGTGCAACCTTGCTTCTATTTCATTTGTTATCATTGTGAAACAAATGAATCTTGAAGAAGAAGCTAGAGTCAGTTTTACCCATGTGCATCATTGGTTGGACTGTTGCAGAGTTTAAGTGTTTGCTCAGAAAAAAAATGACTACAGCTCGGCCAAGATGCATCCCTGGATGCTCATGGGTTTTGGGTGGTTTTTGTCTGTACTCCCAATGCATGCCTTAATTGCATTGCTCATGAAAAGCAAAAAGCATCTGGGAACTGAGTTTACTCTGTTTCCTAATTATGTTTTGCCTAAATACAGACATTGTGAAGATACAAGCCCTTACATAAGCTTCTGTTAAGTAATAAGAGATTCTCAAGACAAAAAGAGCCCAGCAAGTCAATTGCATGCTGGGCTGTGTTTCTAAGTAGGCAGGAAATCTTTTGGCTTGATCAAGAAGGTGTGACACTCATGTTATTATGACACTGTAAATACAGTACCCCACAATGCTTTTCTGGAAAAGAACTTTTTGGATGGCACCTCTTACTGGTATTCTTCTCATGGTGCAGCTCTGCCTTTGTCAGGTTGTAAGAATCCTGGAGGCAAATTCTGTACACTCGCTTATCTTTTCCCTGTGCCTTTGACATGAGATTGTGTTGTCACTGCCTGTAATCATCAGATAAGGAACTGCAGTGTGGGTGCATTGGCAATGGCATGTCACATTCTGCATGTTTTGAAAACAAATCCTTCTCCTTCACTATTTTTATGGCTAGAAAACAACAGTCCACCCCGAGCGCATGCTGGTGGGAAGCATGTTCTAGTGCTTCCAAATAACTCTGTTACCTTGGATGGCTCAAGGTCTGCTGATGACCAGGGGATTGTGTCATATTTGTGGATTCGGGATGGTCAAAGCCCAGCAGCTGGGGTAAGTTCCTGAAGGTTGTTAACGACTCAGGCTTGACTCTTGTTATGCATGCTGTGTCACTGCAGCAGGGCAAGCAGGTATGACTCATACTGAGAGGCACGGTGTCTGCTTCTGATTTGTCTCACTTGCTCTTTCTAATGCTTTGGTTCGAGGGGTGTGTTGTGTTTTTGGTACAGCTGTAGATTATGGTTAGCTAAGTAAGAGGACTGCAGCAGCATGGACTTAACTGGGAAAGACTTAAGAGAAAAGAATAAAGTTCTGTTTCTTAAAGAGTAATTTATGACGGTACCAAAATAATTTGTTTGACAGAAAAGTCTTCTGAAATCCAGCTATTCCAAAGGAGCAAGAGTCTGAGAGAAGAAGCATCAGTAGAGATCAAGGATTCATGTCTGGTACCAAATGAAGTGAAACTTGCAGTTTAGGATAAAAATGGTGTTTGCACTAGATGCACCATACCTGACAGACCACGGTCACTAGGGAAGTGGAATCTGCTCTCCAAGCAGGGACACAAGTGTCTCATGATATGCTGAAGTATGATAATACACTAAAGCTCTAATAATTTCTTTTCCCTATCCACACAAAGTGTTGTTGACAGGTCTTTGCAGTCAGAAAAAAAAGACAAATCAGCCAGAACTGTGAGCAGAGAAACAGTGAAATGATAGCAAAGTTTCTAGAAGTTCACTTGAGGATATAAGAAGAATTGAAGAGGTTTAGTTTAAATGTAACTGGAAGACATGGCAGTTGGAAATACATGAAGTCCAAGAAAAGAAAATAATTTGGGAGTTAAAGCAGAGCTAAAGACAAGTGAAATTGAGAAATAATGAAATAACTGTCTCAGATGAGTACTTGAGAATGACAGCTGTGCTGTCTGGAGCACTTCTAAATGACAATATCCATAGTGTTCAGACATCCTCTGTATTACTCTGGTATAAACTCTGGGTAGGTCACAGTTGTCCCAAAAGCCAAAGCAGGAACTCATACCATCATACCAGACAACTGACTTGATAGTCACACCTGCAACTTTCTCTGAGGGTGTAATCATCACAGTACCATTTTGGTTGGCTGTGTTGTTTTGTTTTGTTTCTTCCCCAGGATGTGATCCATGGCTCAGACCATGAGGCAGTACTGCAGCTAACTAACCTGGTGGAAGGAACCTATACTTTTCACTTGAAAGTGACTGATGCTAAAGGAGACTCAGATATTGATTCAGCCACAGTTGAAGTGCGGCCTGGTATGGCAATTAAAAGGTCATCGATACGTTGTGAATACCTCATCTTTGTTCTCCATTTCTTTATTTCAGTGGTGACAGGATTCTCTTAAGCTAAAGCACAAAGCAAAAAAGTGTCTCTCTTCATTCTTACTGTTCTTTCAGTAGGCCTGAGTGTATTAGAAGATAATATGTCAGGATTTTTAACTCCCAGTTGCACCATTGCCTTACTGAAAGCATAAACAAATACAGTTCTAACTTCCTAGTTAGTATTCTAATTATGGTTTTGTTTCTTTTTGCTGGTGGTTAATCTGTTTGGCCAATCAAGGGAGATATGACCTGAGCATTAAGTTTAGGTACAAATGCTGCAATTGTATATTTGATGATTTAAAGTGTGTTTTTTATCCTTGTTTTTCTTCTTTCATCCTGAAGGACAAAGACAAAGCTCAAAGAATTTCAGGGGTTTTGCATTTGTCTTTTCGTATATGGCTTCCTGTGCTTGTATATAGACTTGTTTTCAGATGCAGGATAAATGACTGTGATGGAAGCATAAGTTTGAGGTTTCTAGAAATTAGTCTGAAGTTTTGGGTCTGTCAGAGATTTGTTGTCCATCTGGCTCCTGGGCAGTGATTTTATTTTTGTTCCTTACTTCATTGTTGAATGTAGTCACAATAATTGGCTCAGGATTCTCATTGGATATCTGTGAAGCTTGTTTTGTCTGCAAGGCACTCTATAAGCTCAAGCATTATTTAGTAGAACTCTCACTTTGTGAAGGTAGATGTATTTGTTACTTCTCAAACTGAGCATCCTCATTATGAGTCACCCACACAGTCTTGCATGCTACCTTTATGAGTCCAACCCTGCCTCCCTTTTCCTGGGTGATAGGCAGTAATAGGTAACTTTCAGGGAACCTCAGAATTAGACTTGCCTAGTGTTTACCTCTGGTCTTAAAATGGCAGCATTTAGGGGAATAGAAGTTAATATTCTTCACAGAAATTAAGTGCATGCTGAAGATCTTCCTTTGAACTGATAAGCTGCAGTGCTGTCTTGGGATCCATCAGGATTGTTTCAGAGGGAATATGAAAATGTAGGCCAAGTACTGTTCTGAGAACACAAAAAAGTTGCCTTATAAGGGATGTGGGCCTTATGCAGGAAAATACAGTATTAGTACTTTTGAGTACTGCATGTTGTCTTCAGTTGGTACTGAAATATTTGTCAGGCTTTGAAAGAATGGCATGTTCTTTGTCTGTCAGATCCCAGAAGGAGTGGTCTGGTGGAGCTCATCCTGCAAGTGGGAGTGGGACAGTTGAGTGAACAGCAGAAGGACACCCTGGTGAGACAGCTGGCTGTATTGCTGAACGTTTTGGATTCAGATATCAAAGTTCAGAAGATACAAGCATATTCAGATATAAGGTACAAAGATACTCTGCTCTGCTAGGAAGATTTATGATTTCATGCACAAGAGGTTCCAGCTCAACACAAGGGGGAACTTCTTTACTGTCAGGGTCACAGACCACTGGACCAGGCTTCCCAGAGAGGTTGTGGAGTCTCCTTCTCTGGAGACTTTCAAGGCCTGTCTGGATGTGTTCCTCTGTGATCTGTGCTAGATTGTATGGTCCTGCTCTGGCAGGGGGTTTGGACTCAATGATCTCCTTGGGTTCCTTCCAACCCCTAACATCCTGTGATCCTGTGAATTTGGAAAATCTGATATTTGTAGGTTTTAGGGTTTTTTAATCACAGTTTTCAATTGCTACTTTTCAGATAAAGGTGTACCTGATGTGTCTGATACAGGATAAGCTCAAAACCACCCAACTTAAGAAAAGCAAGGGGAGGCAGGCGGGCACATAAAATTCTCTCTCCTCTGCTTCTGAGCTTTACCTCTTCCTAAATTCGGTTTCCTAAAGTTGCTCAAACTGCTTCAGAGTGCTTTGTGACAGGTTCTGGGTAAGAGTGGAGAAAGCAAAAGTATGTACTTCGCTTAAAGTGAGATTGAGGAAGAAGAGGGGAAAGCAGTGTTTGCTGTTGTCCTCACCTTTCTCCTGTGAAACTGAGAAGGTAGAGAACTGCTGCTGTTGCTCCTGTCCATGGCATCTAAATAGAGTTGACTGATCCACAGAGAGAGTTCCTTAACCTTATCGGTGGTGACACTTTACAGAAACAAACAAAATCAAAGGTTGCAAACTGTGATTGCCTGACAGAAGTCATGTTTGACAGCAGTTGTGACCTTAACTGTTCTTTCTGCAGCACAGCAGTTGTGTTCTATGTGCAAAATGGGCATTCTTCCAAGGTGATCAAGGCATCAGACGTCTCACAAACTCTGCATGTGCAGCTTCTGAAAGAGAAGGCTGACTTCCTGCTTTATAAAGTCCTGCGGGTTGACACTGCTGGTATGTTTTGGATCCTGTTTGCTTGTCTCAGAACCTTGTAGGCATTTGGCTAACACAGCGCCTGAAAACAGTGCCTGAAGGCTTTCTGTCTGGGTTTGGATGTAGCTCTCTTAAAAGATGATGCTCAAGACAGTACTTTAAGTGCTTACTCTTATTTGTGCTAGACAGGTGCCAGTTAAAATCATAGAATCGTAGAATAATTTGGGTTGGAAGGGACCTCCAAAGGTCATCTAGTCCACCCACCCTCTGCAGTCAGCAGGGGCATGCTCAATTAGATGAGGCTGCCCAGAACCTACTTAACACACAACACTAAAGGAAAGGGAGATGTTTTTTAAAAGGCATTATGTTATGAACTAGATTTTTTTAATCACTAATCTAGTCTCAGCTTTGCGAATAGGATTAAAAGAGTAGAGATTCAAGATGGGAAATCTATTAAAAAATGTAAATTTCTGCTTAATTTATAATTAGCTCTGCTTTCCTTGCAATGTAGTATAAATTACAAGGTCAGATGTTCAGTTGTGGGTTGTCTTCACAATAATAATGATTTCAAATTATTAGACAAAACTGTATATTGAAAAGATGAACCCAAAACTTGCAATATCCTGATCGAAAAGGAAAAGATCTTCCTGGAGACTAAGGAATATATATAAATACTCATAAATGGCATTCGTTGACTGCATGAAATTCCTGTTAAATCCCTTTTTAGTGAGAATTCTCCTAACTGCTGTAACTGCTAAATTCAGTTAGGAGGATAATGTAACACCAAATAATCTCCAGGAGAGCCAAAAAGCTAATTCCTCCCCACAGCTTTCCATTTTACACACCCCGGTTCAAGTTTGTCACATGTCACAAAAGAAAGCATTCCAAGCCCAAACAGACAATGCAAGCAGGCCCCAGAAACAGATAATCATCAGTTCCTGCCCAGACTCGTTGCTTGTCCCCAGCACAGGGTCTTAGCTCTACCGTGCCTAGCAGGGCACATGGCTTGGGGGGAGGGGTCTTATGGGTCTACAGACCTGCAACTCTGGAGGTGCAGGTGTCTCACCCCACCCAGTCTCAGGTATCCTCCATCTCAGCTTCTCTGCTTTCCCCCAGTCCTCCTTCACCGGTGTGGGGAGGGGCTTTGGATTGTACTGCCATACAGAGTAAGAGGCTGTGTGACAAGTCCATTTACACAACTGCCCCTGTCTTTGTTTTTTCTTAGCCTGTCTTTTAAAATGCTCTGGACACGGACGCTGTGACCCCATAACAAAGCGCTGCATTTGCTACCAGCTGTGGATGGAAAACTTGATTCATCGCTATTTAAATGATGGAGAGAGTAATTGTGGTGAGTTAGGGTGTTGTGGCATGTATTTAAAGAATAAATTGTCATCTTGTGAGAGTGCTGGTTATTTACTGTCAGAATTGAGACTACTTCAGAGGTGGATGCTGAGGGAAGACTAAATGAGTCTGGTTTCCAGCCCGGCAATTTCAGCTAAAGAATGACAGCTGAGGTGGTAACCATGCCCTCTTGATTTTCAGTTCCCACATAGATTTTTTTATATTTTAGGGTGGTAAAATGTATTGGAATTAAAGAAAATTAAACATGCATTTTTAATCTGGAAGCTTGATGATTTTAGGTATTCTTGTGAGAACACAAAGGAGCTAAGTTTCCCTGAGTTCCTGTTGCCACTCCCCATTCCTCAGGATTAGTTATTTTGATAGAGTTGCATTAGAAATTGTCCTATTCATATTACTTCACAAAATGCTGCTGTGTTTCTTTTTTCAGAGTGGAGTGTACTCTATGTGACTGTGTCTGTGTTTATTTTGATTGTGGTCACGGTAGGGTTTGCCTGGTTCTGCATCTACTGCTGCAAAAGGTACTTGATTTGTGTTTATTTTTAAAGGGATATATGCAAAAATTTCACACAGCTGCCACATTGTAGTCCAATTCTTAGCACTAAACCACTGAACTCTTTTCAGAGGTGAGGAGATCTTCTTGTAGCTATTCTTGTATAGATACACTTTCATTGAAATAAAAAGGAGTATCTGTGGCTCTGTTTTCTGTTTTGAAACACAAAAAGCTGATACTGGAACTGTCCTACCTGTTAAGAGATAATTTATCTTAAATAGTGGGACTGTTCTGCAGATTTTCATGGTCTCCCATTGAGTCTTCCAGATACTCCATGCTAAGGAAAAAGATATATGCCTTGAAGGTCACTGATGTAGGAGTGTTCTAGGCCATGTAAAGGGAGCTGCTCCCAGACTTAATGTCTCACTTTGACAGAAAGGGTGGACATGTGGTTAGGATCTGGCTGTCAGGCAAGGAGTACTCAGTGATCTCAGTCATGAAGACTTCTTGCTTTCTCTTTCTTTAAACAGTTTTTCTTGCTACTGTATGCCATTTCCCTCTCTGCATCCTCTTCCAATCTTTCCTAGTGAGCAAATAAGAAAATCTTTCAAGTGACAGGCCGCTGCAAGTTCTGTCATTAGGGCAACCATTTTTGCTTCTGCTCAAGAAGCCTAACAAATAGATGGCTTGTTCAAGTGTCAGCAGAAATGAAACACTGTCAAAATCTTTCAGGTTTTGCAACTTTTTCTAGGGCATCTGTGCAGATATTGTTTGAAATGTGTGGGAGTTGATACTGATTTCCTTTTTGTGTTGAAGGAAGAATGCTGTTTGTAGAAAGGTTTAAATGGAAGTGTATACCACAGTGTGGGGTAGAGGGAAATACTGCACAGGACAGAATGGCAAAAGATGTCTCTTGCCTTGAGGAAACTACAGGAAAAAAAGATATGCTGTAGTCTAGGATTTGCCTGCCTGAGGTGTGACAGCAACTTCTGTGAGGTCCCATTGGTTTCATGTGTGAATGTCCCTATTCCTGCACTGAAATAATTAGTTCATTCCTTCTCAATCCAATACAACAAACAGCTCCTATAGTTCCAGGACTTACCAGATGAGTAAGTCCTGCAAATAGCTGAAACAATATAAAGATTTTACTGTTTTAAGAATTGTGGAAGTAGATGGTGGGAAAATATTTTAGTGAAGAAAAAACAAGGCGGGGGGGTTGCCTGTAGACCAGTTAAGACTTTGTCCCTGCAGATGGAATACATGGGGAGAGGCAATCTCCATTTTTTGTCTGGTTTTCTCTGCAAGCATAAGCAGATAAATACTGCTTAAATTATCTCAGTTAAAAAAAAAAAACAACAACCAACCAAAAAAAAACCAGGCTAACCAATTCTCACAGAAATTTTATTTGGAGACAATAAAATGTATGTCTACCTTGTCTCTACTGTGCTGAAACTGAACAAAGTGAATCCCTGTGGCTATCAAAGCAAGTCAATCTTTCTTGTTTTCTTCATCTTTGTATATCAGAGAGAAAAGAACCCTGCTATACCCTCTGGTTCAGATTGTACTGATGTTTTATAGAGGTATAAATTGGAACAGCTCTTCTTAAGTTGTGTGAGAAAATACGGTGAAGTTCTCTGTAGTGGGGTATGTTGCTGTGAGTATGAAAAGGGATAAGGAGTGGATTTGTGTGTACATAAGAGCTAAATGTCTTTGTGGTAACTTTCTCTTTAGCAGAAAGAGGACGAAGATAAGAAAGAAAACAAAATATACTATCCTAGATAACATAGATGAGCAGGAAAGAATGGAGCTGCGACCTAAATATGGTAAGTGCTCTCTGTTTCAGCTGGGAATTCATTCACCAAGCTTCCAATCAATTTACTTGAGCTGACATCTGCAGTCAGGAGAAGTCCAGAAGATGACATGCAAGTTTGGGAATGGCAGAGGCAAGTATAGACAATATACAATCACAGAATCACTGAAAAATCCAGTTGGAAGAGACCTCAAAGATCATCCAGTCCAACCTTTTTCCCAGTTTAGGGTCAGCACTAAACCATGCCCCTAAGTGCCAGGTCCACATGCTGCTTAAACATCTCCAGGGATGGCAGCTCCACCACTGCTGTGGGCAGACCATTCTAGTGTTTGGCAACCCCCCCATGAAGAAATATATCCTAGCTTCCAGCCTGTACCTCCCCTGGCACAGCACGAAACCATTTTCTCTAGTCTTGTCTCTTGACACCAAAGAGAAGTATCTGCCACCTCCTTGCTCCAGCCTACTTTCAGACCACGATGAGGTCTCACCTTAGCCTCCCCTTCTCTAGACTGAACAACCCCAGCTCCCTCACACACTCCTCATAGGCTGTGTGCTCCAGACCTTTCACCAGCCTTGTTGCCCTTCTCTGGACACACTCCAGAACCTTGTAGTCAGGGACCCAGAAATGCAGTACTTGGTGTGGCCTCACCAGTGCTGAGCACAGGAGGATGATCACCTCCCCGTTCTTGGTGGCCACTGTGTTTCTAATATAAGCCAGGGTGTTACTGGCTTTCTTGGCCACCTGGGCACACTGCTGGCTCATATTTAATGGTCTGTCAAACGGTACCCCCAGGTCCCTCTCTGTGTCACAGCTTTGCAGCCACAGATCTCTAAGCCTGTAGCTTACCGTGAGGTTGTTGTGACCCAAGTGGAGGACCTGGCACTTAGCCTTGTTAAACATCATACAGTTAGCCTTGTCCTATCCATCTAATCTGTCTAGGTCCCACTACAAAGCCCCCCTACCCTCTAGCAGACCGACACAGCCACTCAGCTTGGTGTTGTCTGCAAATTTACTTCCTCACTGAAATGGTTGGGGGAGAATCACTTCATTTTTTTCATGAGGCTTTGGGCTCAGCCACTGCTCTAAGCTTGTTTGTGAATCTTAATTTGGAACATGTAATTGTGCCACAGACTTTCTCCATGTAAAACCTTCTCCTCGACACACTTTAATTTGGAGTTGTTCTTACTGCTGCACAGCAGTTCCCTCCTGGCACATAAGTGGTACATGAGTAGACTTCAGCTGCTACCCTTTGTTCACATATATTTTGATTTACTTGAGAACAGTTTTTATCAGGGGAAATACTGGAATCCAGGGAAATAAAATCAGCCTGAGAAATTACTGTCATAGAAAGGCAGGCATAATGTTTCTGTAGAAACCAGAACCTTCCATTGCCACTCATGTTAATCAGGTAGCTGATGGATCAGACTAATTGCCAGGTTCAAGCTATTAAAAATACATTATGTATTTACTAAGGTCATCTAATTGTTTAATATTTAAGTGTATATATTCACATTTGAGATCCATAAACTGATGGGCCTGCAGGCAAGGCAGAAGAGTATCTGCTCAACAGTCTATGATTATCCTCTTAGGTCAGCTTTTATACTGGTGGTGGCAGTGGTGCACCCTGTTAACGCCGAATTGCAGACAATGTTTCCACTTAATCTTTCATTTACCAGCAAAGGTGGAGATGGTTAGCTGTTACTAAAAAGAGAACATTTTTTTTCCTAACAATATTTTTTTCACTTTTTCTTTGTCAGGTATAAAACACAGAAGTACAGAACACAACTCCAGCCTGATGGTCTCCGAGTCAGAGTTTGACAGCGATCAGGACACAATCTTCAGCAGAGAAAAGATTGAAAGAGAGAATCCTAAAACTCTCATGAATGGATCCATCAGAAATGGAGTTTCTTTCAACTACAGTTCCAAAGACAGATAAAATGAATGAGGGTACAGAACATGCTGGTCCTGCACATCAGAAACATGTTGGCCCAACTCTGTTTTTTTCAGAAACGAAAGCTTTCTGGAGTATCAACTATTTGCAAATGAAAGGATAAATTTCTGGCACAGTTAGGCAAAAGAAGCATGGTCCATTAACTCCTCTTGTCACCGTTTATAAGAATTAGGAAAAGCACATCTTATATTTATTTCATTTTCCCTGATGAATGTTTGTCCAAACCTTGGAAGGACTTTTTTTTCCTGTATCACTGCTGCGGAACCAGGTAGCATGGTTGTGCTACTGATGACAGTAACTGAAATGCATACATATTTGTGTCCTGGAACCCCAAAGCAGCAACCAGCACAGGAAGTCTCTCATGTTGCAACCTGAACTTTAAGCCCCATAATACTTTGCTGCAACCAAGACATTCATTTTGAAGCTGTCATGAGGCAGGGTGGTTTGAATACTCAACTTAGCCAATGACATCTGTGCTCTGTCTTGGAGAAGCAGTGTGATTATGATGCTGACCTGAAACAGTGAAAGTCAATATAGCTTGTTCTGGTTTCACAGTCTGTCCTCCAAGTGAATCCCACACATGCACAGATGGGAGGGAAAATAACTCAAAAAATCTCTGGGTTGAGAGAAGGAGTTTAATGAGATGATGTGATGCGCTGTTACCTTAGCCTGTTTAGCAGAAAAGTGCAGCAGAAGCAAGTGATAAAACAGCTCTCCCCCCAGCCCTCCTCAAGCACACAGCCAGCCCAGCAGAAAATACCAACATCTACCAAAACTGGAAACAGGAAGCCTCTGAACTACAGTCTGAACTTCAAACCCCATTGTGCTTTGCTCCGCCAGCACTTTCATTTTGAAGCTGACATGATGTCAGCATGGTATTGAATACTCATTTGCAGATGCAACTCAACCCATGACATAGCTAAATTTCCTTCTAACTATGGAGTTATGTGACCACAGGCAGCTCCTTCATTTTCAGTTTGGAACACAGAGCATCTTTAGTGCACTGTATTTCTCTCACTGTGCTTTGTGACATTCTTTTCTAGGGTAAAGCTCATCAGGTGGAAATGTTCTTGTTTTCAAATGAAGTTTACAATTAGCAGTTGCACTTAAATCACCTGTAAAGTAACTTCATGCATCTGTGTCCTGTAGGATGCAATGCTTGCTGTATTTGCATAGAAACTGTGGTGCCTGCGGGCAATTCCAGTCTTAGGTTGCTTCTGTAAGGATGAAGGTACTTTGGTTCTCTAAAGTCAGCTTACACCCTGCCAAGAATCAACAGCAGAAAGGCAGGAAGGACTTACTGCAATGCTCCTTCAGAAGCATTTTGAGCATGCCAAATAACCCTTTGCTTAGAGTACACTTTTAAGGATCTCTGGATTTTTTAAGAGAGAATGCTCAGCTGAGATGAGTTTTCACCTGTCATCTTCAGTGCTGACGTGAAGAATGCACCAGATGCTTGTGTAGCACAATGCTTGTGGCAAAATAGACCCATGTGGAACAGGAGCTTCCAACATTCACCTTTGCTGTTGTGGGAACTGGTATTCTGTGAATTCTGTGAAAAAGGTTTTAGCTTAAACAGATTGTTTTACTCTTCCTCTGTGGCTATTCAGTGCTAGCTGTGTTGGCCTAAAGAGATTTCTTCAGGTGTTTAAGGGTGGGTATGTTGGACTTCTGATGTTCACAATATGGATTTTTTTTTTTTTTACAGCATGCTTGTTAGGCTTTAAAGTCATGCCCTCAGTACTGTTTGTAAAATCCCAAACTCAAGACCTGCCTTTCACACATAAGCCTTATTTGTGGGGGCATCTGTGTCAGTGTTTCTACCTGGTCATGATGTCAGCCTTTCCTGAGGATCGTTCAGTGACATGCTGGAGTGATGGAGGAATGAAGAAAATGTTCCCCTGAGAGCTTTTTGGACAGGTTTGGGGGTTTGTATATATAACTTTAATTTTGTGGTGGAGTGCCCATTAAGAGAAAAGTGTGAAGCACTATAGAGATTAAGGGGAGCAGATGAGAAGAGTCAGGGAGAGGGTTATAGCCCACCTCCATCATGAGGAGCAATTTGATGGAGGATTTTTGCTTTCTCCATCTTTTCATATAAGTATGGCATGACAGCATAGTTGGGTTGAACTCTGTTAATGAGCTTGGAAGAGCTGTCTAGGTTGGAAGGAATGCAGTAGTCAAAAATTGCAGCAACACAGCATACTCGTAACTAGTTTCATACCTTAGATTCTCAAATTCAGCCAGGAACAGTCCTTAAGGCTACTAATGCTGCACAGATGAGCATTTATGCTGTGCCTAGCTCCACATTTCTCTGGGGAAATGAGTGTGGCTGCAGAGGTCACAGTCATAGGGAGAGGTTGAGAAAAGCTGAAAAGAACTAATGCAGGAGTTTTCTGTGGTTTTCCCGTACTTACTAGAAAGATGCAATGTAAATGGTGTCATTTGCTTTCTTCAGAAGCCAAGTTTTAATTGTGTATGGGGGTTTTAGACTACTTGTTGAAACAGATATACTCCCCCCTCCTGACTGTATGTATATGTGTACTTTTTAATGATTATTTTTATAGATAACAAAAGCAAGGTCAGGTTCTGATGCCTTTAAATTTCTGCTTCAGATGTGTTACCATAATAATACAATGTTCACTTTAAAGCACTTCCAAAACAAAAAGGTTGTAGCCTACTCAGAAGATTATTTCTTTTCAGATTTTAGATCAAAATGCCAGGCTTAATTGACTCTCTGCACATTTCCAGAACGTTACAGCACAGAGCACAGGGCGAGCAAACAGGGCATGCGTGTGTCCAGGTGGTGCCGCAGCTTCCTGCAGCTTGTAGGAAAGATCTCCCAAAAGAGGACCCGACATAGTTATAACATGGCCAAAAGCCACTGCCAGGAGGAAGGTGGCAGCTCACACTGACCTCCTGTGCAAAAATGTGGGAGTGCAGGTGTCCAGCTGCAGGGAGTGCCTTCTCCTGGCACTTGTTCTGATGGGAGGCAGTGATGCCTGTCTGCCATGTGAACAGATCAGTAATTTGCTGAGCCAGGTGATAGAGCTGAAAGAGGAGGTGGTAAGGCTGAGAAGAATCAGAATGTGAGAACGAAATAGCTTGTTGGAATCATACCATGCAAAGGCAGCAGGTAGAGGCTCTTTGAGAATCCCCTTGCCTCATGTCACCAGGCAGAAGGAAGTGAGAATGAAGAGAGCTTCCAAGGCCTTGGTACGGTCGGTGAAAGAGTCTGAGGCACAAGTTAGTTTCTCTTCTCTACTTCCAGTACCTGGCCGTGATATGGGAAGGTGTAGAAGAATCCAATCTGTAAGTACCTGGCTCTGAGACTGGTGCTACAGGCAGGGTTTTGGGTTCTTTGATAATGATTGGTTTTATGGGGCACCAGGATCGATGGCAGCATGTGGGAAAGGTTTATCTTGCAAGGGGGGAAAGATTCTAGGGCAAAGAGTAGCAAGGCCCATTTATAGAGCTTTAAACTACACTCAAAGGGTGATGGGGTTATAGCTGGGTTTGCACCAGTGGGGCAGTGTTCTGGTGTTAATGAAGACCAGAAGGCCTCCCGCCTCACCAGGGCAGAATTGTGCTGAACTCGCCCCCTGAAATGCCTGCACACCAATGCACACAGCAGGGGGTATGATCCGGTGGCAATTGCAGAGACATGGTGGGACAGCTCTCCTGACTGGGATGTGGTCATGGGTGGCTATATCCATTTTAGAAGAGACAGGTCAACAAGGCGAGGTGGTGGAGTTGTGCTTGGGCATTGCGTGGGTCCTGATGGCATGCACCTGTGGGTGCTGAGAGTGCTGGCAGAGGTCATTGCCAGACCACTCCCTAGTGTCTTTGGCAAGTCATGGCAGACAGAAGAGGTGCCTGGGGACTGGAGGAAGGCAAACATCACTCCAATCCTCAAAAAGAGTGAGAAGGAGGAGCCAGGCAACTATAGACCAGTAAAGCTCACCTCAGAGCTTTTTCAGAAGTGTGCACACATACAAGGAACTTACTATTGTGTGAACTTAAAAGAGAGTGAGCACCTGCATGTGATCTTCACTTGGAATTCAAAACTTTCTTTAGCTCTAATGTTCTAATTGAGTTCAAATAGGCAAATTTCCTGTTCCTGTTTTCACAGAACATTAGGCGTTGGAAGAGATCTTGAAAGGTCATCTACTGCAACACTCCTGCCAGAGGAGGATCAGCTAGAGTAGGCCACACAGGAACACATCCAGGTGACTTCTGGTTGTCTCCAGAGGAGACTCCACAACGTTTCTGGTCAGCCTGTTCCAGTCTTTTAAGCCTTAAGTGAAACTAGTTTTGCCCATCACTATACTGATAATGGGCTGTAGTCAGTTAGACCTTTGGGATGGTGGCAATAAAATGACAGCTCCTTTAGTCTCCTGAGCCATTTATGTGAGGCTTAAGAAAGGTAAACATTTCCTAGAGGAAGAGAAATGGATTCGAGGTGAATTTGAGTTTTGTAACACCAGTTAACTGCTGATCCCTGGCCAGAATATTAATCCTTTACATCTGCAGCAAATGAGAACCCATTTCACATGCCTTTTAGGTCCTGAACTCCCCAAGGCAAGGGAGGGAACCTTAAAGCTCAGAATGAAAATTTTTAAAAGGAGAGAGTTAAAAAAGGCAAACTCTTTCTTCTTTTGCATAAGGTACAGGTCAAGTGCAGATGTGCCACACACCCATAGTTTGTCTCTGTACAGGAGCACTTCTCTCCGTGGATGGATGGGTGAGCTATTTACAGAATTTGTATTATGAGTCTTTCTAGAAAATGTTATTTATTGCAAACGATAATGTATTGTAGCTGGAACCATTTCTGAGCTGAAATGACTACATTTATGTATCTATTTATTAAAGTTTTGTCTTTCCCATCTAAGAACTTGACAAGTATGCTTTTAGAGGCGGTAATGTGTGTTGAACTCAACACAGGGGTGTCCTGGGCACCCCAGATTCCTTCCTTCTCTCCCCCGCGGGTGAATGGGAGAAGGAGAAAGTGGGAAACTGCTCCGCCGCCGGCGCCCTGCGGGCTTGCAAGGCGGGGGACGGCAGAGCGCCCTTTCGGCAGGGGTTTGAGCCGCTGCTGGCTGCGTTTTGGCGCCCACTGCGTGTCGGCAAATGAACATCTTGGCCGGAAAGGCTCAAAGGGGCAAGGGAAGAGGCGCGAGCTGGGCCCGCCTGAGAGGCTCCCGCCTGAGAGGACCTGCCCGAAGGCTTCCCGTTTGGGGACCGTTCCGGCTCTGAGGGCTCCTGACTTCTGCACGGCTCTTGGGTTTGTACTGTCCCTGCCTTTTGGACAGTCCCCACTCTGCGCTACCCTGCAGCTTTGCCGGCTCGGCAAGCCCTGGGTCCCTTTTGAGAGAACTGGCGGCGGCACCCAGACCCGGCTCCTTGGGCTCTTCCTAGCAGCCTGCTTTCCTCTTGTAACCTGGCTGTATCCTGAGGGAGCCATTGAGGCAGCTTGGCTCTCCCTCGTCACTGCTGGAGGCAGCGACTGCCACCGAGCTCTGTCTTGTGGTAAACAGGTATTTGAAATACTGAACTTTGCCTTTTGAATCCCCATTGGATATTATTTTGTAGCCGCAGAGAGAATAACAGCAAGGATTCCACAACGAGCATCATTCTCCTCAACGAGGTGAGTAAGTCGTTGTTCCATTAATTCTCTCCTTAGCAAATTGTTAGCGGGGCAAAAGCTCTTTATAGCTTAGCCCTTTCCATTTTACTGACTTCCTAACTCTCAGGCTAAAAGAAGTATCTTGTACACCATGGCTTACGTCTGTACTCAGAAGCAGTGCACTGTCTGATCCTTTCCCTTTCTAGTGACAAAGGTGAATTTTTTTTTTCCAGAGAAGTAATGTAAGTCAACACATCAGAGAGCAGAAAAAAGAAATAACTACTGCAATTGACAGGAAGAGTTTTTATGTGATGCCTGCCCTTGCTTTAATTGGCTTTGTGCAAATATTCACCAGCTATCTTGTGGTGATTTCACAAGTTTTGTGGCCTGTTCTATAGCAAATGTAATACCTGAGTGTTTCAAAGTACAATGACTACTTTGCACAGTATGCAGTATGGCTTGAAATTCTGCTGTTGGCTAGGGGTAGATTGTGCCGCTTGCCTCTAACCTGGGAGGGAAAAATCCATGTGTCAATGTGTGTGAAGTCTGTGCTACCTTGCGGTAATAATGAGATACAAGTGTCTTTCTCTAAGGAAAAAACACAGAGTAAAGGCAACTACATGGCACCTCTTACATACTACAAGGGAGTAGTGACTGCTGAATGTGCTGGTATCTCACGCAGTCCTTTACTGGAGTCTGATGGGTTGTTGTTGCACTGGACGTTTGGTAAACAGTGTGTTATGGCCTGGGGCAGGGTGCCGTTACGAATCATAAAAGTGAGGGCCTTCGGAGGCTGGATAGGTCCAGGAGGTGGACCATAAAAATGTTATTTTCTGTTATTTCATTCCTGTGAGTCCTGCATCCTTGCAAAACTGGCTGCAGAGTCAGTTTCTGCCCCTTTCCCTCCCTCTCTCTTTTGCAGTACTGCTCCTTTATCTTTGTGATGTGGCAGAGCGAGGCCTGAAGCAGCCTTGGCAGGGACCTGAACAAGATATTTAGTGTTTTCACTTGGTGGTTTTCCAGCCTGCTGTTCCCACATGCTTCACAACAGGTGTTCTACACAATCATATCTTATCTAAAGATCAGTTTACACTCTGATTCCCACATTAAATCTTAATAAATGAAGAATTATGCAAGTAATCATATCCTGAAAGCAGGGCAGGGCACTCTGATCCACAAAGCCTGTATGACTTGCATATGAATAGAATGATGGCTTCAGTATGTCAGTCTCATCCATCTGATTTGCATTGAAGGGACTGTAATTGAGGTAAGCAAAATCTTACACCTCATGGACATCTCAATGCTTGTCTTTTTATCCAGCGCTACAGCTGGCAGAACAAGAAGTTCTGTGCAAATCTGAGACTGACCTTAATATGGCTTTTTGTTTGCCAGTTCAGCATTGCGTAAGGTAATAAATAACAAACCCCAGTGTTTTCACACAAGTAATTTATTAGCTGAAAACATTTTTTCATCACAGGTTTAATATCCAGAAATTGCTGAACTATCACAAGTGTAACCAACATAAGTAAGGTGTGAGAATTCAAGTATATCTTTTGAAGAATCACAGTTTTTTGCTATAAAGACAACTTTAACATTATTCTGTGCTTAACTGATGTAGACCTTACCGATGCAAGGCTGTAATCCAACCACAATTCAATCCAGATAAAGGTATTTAAAGTCCATTACATACCTCGTCTTTAATTACAGCTTCTGCTTGTTACCAGGCATAGTAAAAGGTGTTGTTTGGCAGGAAAAAAAAAAGTAAACATTTACTCATTAACAGTGCTATTCTCAGAAAAGACAAAGATTTTAAGTGGACCAATGCATCCATTATCTTCACAATGAACAGAGCAGTGGGTTAATTTATGGTCCAACTGCACCAACATTCAGGACTGCACTCATACAGCAATAACTTGCAATTTTAACCTTACACTGTACTTCACAGGCAGAAATATTCTAAGTCTGTGCTATGTCAGTGGCAGCTATTCTAGTTGTGTACAATATCTCCAAGTGTGCTTGCATCACTGAATTGTGGTACCTAGGCACCAGGTTATGACCACCTTCTACCTAGTTATTCTTTCCAAAAATAAGCAAACATGTACTGGCAGCCAAGGCTGGCAACCAGCTTCCTCTTCCACAACACTGTTATTTTCTGAATTCAGGCAACCTGTGCACACAATACTGCAAGCTTAGAAGCTGGCTATAAGAAAGTTTCTTGCAACTAGTGTAGAAAGAAGCCATCCTTTTTTTTTTTTTTTTTTTTCCGCAAGCACAGATACTGCAACTGGTAACAATGTTAAGCCCTTGCCCTCTTAAATGTGCGGTTTTGGTACACTGAAAACTACCCAAAAGGCAGTAAATGTCCTGTAACTGACTTTCAGTTGGCACAATGCACATACACTCTGCTAACAGATACTGTACTCCAGACCCACCTGGTCTCAAGTGTTACACAAATATAGCCATAACAAATATTTAGAAACAATTAAGTAGCAGTCAATGCTACCTTATGTGCGCTTTAAAAAAACCCTGTGAAACTCAGTTCTGGCTTCCTTTAACCACCCCCATCCCCCAGTCCTGTGTTACCTGGTACACCTCTGCATGATTGGATAAAATATCTTAAAATATCCTATTTCATAGGGTACATTCATTACTGTAAGGAACTCTATTGCCTTCTTTTAATAATTAATGGGTTAAAGCCCCACCAAATAAAGTTAACCAAGACAGGAAACAGATTTTTTTTTTTCCCCTTAGCATCTGCAGTGATGATTTATTTGCCAAATTAACATTGCACATTTTTTAAAAGTGCTTCTTTTGACTGCCATTAAAATAATGTTTAATCAGCATTGCTTATTTCATATTAAGGAAGCTTTATGTTACGTTTTGAAGATGACAAAATAGTGAAGAAGGCTTTCCTCTAACCTATTTAAATCTTTATTATGTCACAAGTTATTCTAGTTTAAAGGTTTTTAAACCTTCTTCCCTAACAGACATTCATTCACCTGTGTAACCCCAAATTCAACTCAAGGCACAAAGCCCATAGGAATAGAAAAAGTTACCTGCTCACGTTCTTTGTTGGTGGTGAGTAATGCTTTTGACACTGAGCAGTATTTCCATCAGTGGCTATACTTCTTCTCTAGAAGAATAAGTTACCGTCTTTTCATGGAAGGGAGTTTATCTAGATACAGCATCGAGTCACCACTTGTGCTTTCTTCACAGATCCCTTACAGC
The DNA here is from genome assembly GCA_013396835.1 of Psilopogon haemacephalus. Lineage (NCBI taxonomy): Eukaryota > Metazoa > Chordata > Aves > Piciformes > Megalaimidae > Psilopogon > Psilopogon haemacephalus. The sequence continues at coordinate 72,965 of VWZI01010423.1, forward strand.
TTTTGGCAAGTTATTCCTGCAAGAATCTCCCATTCTTATCTTGCTACTCGCTAAGCTTTCCTTGTCCTGAACTCTCTTGTTCCCAGGACTGCTGGGCCTCACAAACATCAAACAAGGGCCATGTTTAATTCCAGACACGCAAGCTGTTAGGCACAAATTACAACTCTTTTCTCAGAAGCCCAAAGCTGATCAGGTAGCAGCTCTGCAGCCAGCATTAACGTGCACTTTGAAAGCCACTTGCCTGTATGCATGCCTAGCTGTAGCTAAGAGCAATTCCTCACCTTCCACAAGCAGCATATTCTCCCACAGTTAAAAAGCAAAGCCACAACTGCTTCTAAAAGAAGGTCACGTAACCACATTAGAAAATTCTGAGTATTTGCACAAAATTCTAAAGGCAGACTGCCATCCTCAAAGCCTCCCCCCCTCCACACTGAAACACTGGTGGCAGTGGAAAATGGTGCTCTGGTTTCCCCTTGCCGTAGGTTATGATCTGTTTTCATTACGGGCAAGTCTCCAAGTCCACCCAGTTACACAGAGGTAATCCAAGAATAATAAAGGTGCATTCTCCTCTAATCTCTGCTAAAAATTATGGACATTGTGATCACCTTGCTGAAAACCTGAATGCACAAATAAGGAACATGTAAAAACGTATGGCAGCACAGAATATGGCAAGTATCTCTACACATACAGAACAGGGTTGCTTAGTTTTAAGAAGGTAGAAGTTGCATTCATCTGTGTGTATTTCTGGTTCAAGAAGCTTATTAAAACTACAGCACTATTTTCCAAGCTGTCAGAAGTCTGCTTTTTGAAAATTCTTACAAGCCTCCAAAGCAGACATACTTGATTTCTAGGTATTCATCAATGCCATATTTTGAACCTTCTCGCCCTAAGCCAGACTCTTTAACCCCACCAAAAGGACTCTCCACTGCAGAGATTATGCCTTCATTGACACCAACCATTCCAACTTCCAGCTGTTCTGCAACTCTCCAGATCTGAGCTGGGTCTTGGGAGTAGAAGTATCCTGCCATGCAGACAGAGACACAGGAATGAAAATTAAAATCAGGAAATACAATATGCAGAAGACAGTATGAAGGAGACTTGCTGACATTAAAAATCATCCCCCCATAATACAGAAGCTGATAAATCCAAAGAAATACATTGATCTGACAGAAAGGCATACCTGCTAAACCCACATTAGCAGCGTTTGCTATAGCAACAGCCTCTGCTTCAGTCTCAAATCTAAGGAGAAAATAAAAGGAGAAAAATACAAATGAGGCCTTCAAATTAATCTACTGCCTTGCTGGCTTACTGAGAAGCAACCTTGCCAGAAGTAAAGACAAAATTCACTTCTTTCCCCAGAAGTCTATTTTAAGCATCTAATTTAATTTTCACTTTGAAACAATGAAGGAGCTTTTAAAAATTAATTTAAACTGAAGTTAAGAGTGCCTTTACCCTCCACAGATACTAGCAGCTAAAACACAGGTTAGCCCACCCATTTCCTGAATTACACAAGTACTCTCCACAGTAAGAGATAACCAAATCTTCCAGCACATCCGGTTGCACCAGATGGAAGCAGGGAAAGGTGTGAAGAAAACTCTAACATATCTATCCACAAAACTTAGGATGAGCAAACCCTGTGACAACCAGTGAAGTCCTGCCTCCTACCTCATACCACAAATCAGTCAATTAAGGTTTTGCTGCTACCTGCACTTGCTTAGCTGCTGGTAGAATTTAGAAGAAAATAATTTTCAAAAAGTTGGAGAGATGCTGATATCAGGTTGAGAGAGAAACAAATGAACCTCTTCTCTGAAGTAAGTTTTCACATGTGTCCCCCTGTCTTATCACAAGACTTGCATGATAGTACAAAAACGTCTTTTGACAAATCACAGGATGTTAGGGGTTGGAAGGGTCTCAAAGATCATCGAGTCCAGCCCCCAAATTGTCACTCAAATATCAGTTATTTAAAACAGTATTTTTAATTGCTATTTTTAATCAGAAAAGTGAATAATCTTACTTGATAACTGGTGCTAAAGGGCCAAATGTCTCCTCTTGGGTGCAAAGCATTTTTGTTGTAACATTACTAAGTAATGTTGGCTCAAAGAAATTCTTCCCCAAGCTGTGTCGTTTCCCTCCAGTCATAATAGATGCTCCTTGAGAAACTGCATCATTAATGTGTCTCTCTACCTGGGGTATGCAAAACAAAAATTTCAGTCAGCATTTAGAAAAGAACAGTATCTTTTCTAGTAGAGAAATAATGCTCCAGTGCTAAACTGATTATTTTTGAAGAGAGGTGTATACTTTGCAGAAGCCTATTTGCACATATTATTTTAAATTTCTCTTGAATTTCTATTTTTCTCTGACATAATTTCACAAGGGATAGATTATGAGTATGGCCCCAGTCACACAGATATTACAGGTTCAGCTTTTCTGTTGAAATGAAAAGATTACATCTAACCTGAGAAAAAGTTTTGCAGGAAATAGGTGATCAAGCACTATGAAAACAGGAGTACAACTGTCATTTAAGTAGAAACAGACAGATTTCAAGATGGTACTGGCAAGGACATTTTTCCATTCCCTACATCTACAATTCATCCAAGGGCAAGAAAATAATGACAAAACTAAAGTAGCAGTTTTCACACACAGACACAAACACACACACTATACTTTAGTAAGGCACAAAGAAAAACAAAGTACTGTATCTTCTGTCTTCCAAATAGCTCTGAATATTTTCATATTCTGTTAAACAGAAAGAATCTGGCAGCACTGATGTATAATGGCATTCAAGCCAAGCCTGCACAGAACTGAACTACAGTATTTTAGAAAGTATGAAGCACATAATTTAACAATCCTTAACCTTAGGAAGGGTGAAATATTATAGAAAACTTGACTTGCTGAGATTTCTAAGAAATCTTATTTCCTGGAGTTACCATCCAAAAGAAAAGACTCCAGCCATGCATGTAAAGTTTCAAGTGATTACAACATCCAGACCTCCAGTGTTTTTACCTTCAGTGTATTATTCTACTGAGATTTTGCCAGAGGTACTGTTCTGTGGTCATTCACAGTGCTTCAGAACTGATGGATCACCAGACAAGTCTCACAGCGCTTCCCATTTCAGTAAATGTTCTTAAGAATAGTTTAGGAAGTGATCAGAAGAATCAGATTCTCCTACAAGAGGAATCTCTTTTTCCCTTACTAGAAATGATACATTAACTGGCCACACCTCTGTCTATATGTATATACATGGACTTGGAGGACACAACACTCTTCCAGCCACACTGCAAGTACCTTCGAGCAAAACAAGCATGAAAAAAGGAAAATACAAATCTACTTCATGGTTCATAAAAAAAGGAAATTAAGATGCCAAAAAAGAAACATTTTATTTGTACCTTCTCCACTGCTTTTTCATTAATTAGTGGCCCTTGGGTAGTTTTTGCATCAAACCCATTTCCGACACACAGCTCACTCTCTATAGCTTTAGCAAACTTCTCCACAAATTTATCATGGATTCCCTTTTGCACCAGGAAACGGTTTGTGCAAACACAGGTCTGAAAACAAACGTGAAAAGAAGAATAAAAAACAACTGTTTATATTGTATTTCATTTATCTATTAATTCATTCTGACCTTCGTGCCACAGTATCAGGTTACTACAGTGATCTGTCTTCTGCCTCTTCTCCATCACCCTAAAGTGTGACCTATCTTTGCCTTCTCTTTCATCACTCCTCTCCATTTAGATATACAACATCAGCAATCGGTCAGTATCTGTGTGAAATGTGCTACACTGCTAAATTTAAGTTGGTTATGATGGAATAAGGTTCTGTGAGTTCTGTGGACTCTGACCTATGGATCAACAAAGGACCAGAAGCTTCAAGAAATACCTTCTAATGAGAATGACGAATGCTAGACTGAGCAGCAGAACCTAAAATCACTCTTGGTGATGTGGGGTCTTTTTTATTTTTCTAACTCCTTTATTAACTTCAGTTTGAGTTTGTTTTCTTTCTGTAATTTGTATTTAAGTGCTTTCAGTGGCTTATTTATTTGTGCTACCCCATTGCTCTGACTGCATCCCACTTTTGCTTGGTACAATCACCCAGAATTAACAACTACTTTATCCTTTATCCAGCTGAAGTGCAACAGCAGAAATATTAGATCTTGTCCAATCTGTGCCTGATCACTCAGTGGTGCTTGTGAACATCCCATTCTATTTTCTTTCTTTTCTCTTCCCAAGATTAGTCTTAGTTTTCTTGTCATTCAAATGTTTTCCCAACCAAATGACTTCCACAACCCCTCTGGGCAGCCTGTTCCAGTGCTCTGTCACCCTCACTGTAAAGAAGTTTCTCCTCATGTTGAGGTGATACCTTCTATGTTCCAATGTGAAACTGTTGCGCCTTGTCTTATTGCTGCTGACCACCAAAAAGAGATTGGCCCCATCCACTTGACACCCACCCCTCAGATATTCATACACATTGATAAGGTCTCCTCTCAGCCTTCTCCAAACTAAACAGCCCCAGGTTTCTCAGTCTCTCTTTGTAGGGGAGATGCTCAAGTCCCCCAGTCATCCTCATGCTTATCTGCTGGACTCTTTCCAGCATGTCTTGAACTGGGTACAATTTCAGCATCTTTCTCTTCACAGCAAAGTGTTCTGCGTTACCCTTTTACATAAAACAGCTTATTTACAGCTTTAACTGTATGTGAAGCTCTTCAATCTCCAGAGAAAAAGGACAAAAAGGTTAACTCTTACCTGCCCTGAGTTTCTATACTTGGAAGCAAGAGCTCCTGCAACAGCACGGTCCACATTGGCGCTGTCAAACACTATAAAAGGAGCATGTCCCCCAAGCTCCATGGAAACTCGCTTCACAGTGCCAGCTGCATGTTTCAGCAGTATCTGCAGGCAACAGAGGAGACACAGAAATCTGTACCTCTACCACATGTGAGCTGTGGAACATAGATGGAAGGCAGTGAAATATGTTAACTCTGGCACGGAACTGACTGGCATCTTCTTTATAATGCTAGACAAAAACCATTTCCTTTTTAAAAATCTTTAAAGATTAAATTCTGGCCAAGAAATAATAAAGAGAAGAATTTCCATCAACTTCATTTCAGCTCAGGCTTTTATACAGCAATAGTCACTCTTGATTGCTTGTTCTTTTCTTTTTAGGTAACAAAAATTTTGACTACTTAAAAACCTCTTCCTCGATCAGACAGAATTTTGGATTGAGATTTGTCTTGTTACCAGACTTTCTTCATTCTGCATACAGCCATCCTATAGAATTCTATTCTCTTCTAGACACATTCTGCAGTTTCTGGTTTCATTAGAAATGGTGACAAGATTTCTTACTGACTAAAGTTGATAGGAGATATTCAGGGTCCTCACTACTCTAATGCTTTCTCTCAACTTCAGAAACCATTCCTGATTAATACCCTGGAAACTCAGGGTTCTTATGAGTAAGTTGTCACGCTATGATATGAAACATGAGCACCTTGTGCCAAACTGTTCACGTTGTAATTTAATAATGTGCAGTTATCCAGAAGTTGCACCCAAGCATCCTTCTGTGAAGCACTGATGCTAAAGAAAACAAGCAGCATCTCAAGTACACAGATATTTTGGCAATCTATCTACAGTAGCCAGACAACCTTGTATAAAGGCACACATTTTACCTCTACTTCTCCAGTATAACCACAGTAATAATCTTCAAGGATATTCTCTGCACCTACATACCTTTCCCGTTGCTGTAGAGCCAGTAAAAGAGATTTTTGCTACCAGTGGATCAGTGCACAGAACTTCTCCTACAGCTGGTGCCTGTTGTCTGGAACAAGGAACAACATTATACACTCCTGCTGGAATTCCAGCCTGGTTTGCAAGCTGCAATAAAAGAAACAATATTTGCATTGTTAGTGCATTTTGTATGAGGATAGTCAAGGTTTATTGTTTTGATAAAACCAGTCTCTAAGTTAATGAAAGCAAAAACTGCAAAGTGCAACCGGTAACAGATGTCATGAAGTCAAGACAGCCACTTTGTTCCAGTTTAAGCAGATGTCATTCAAATTAACCAAAGGAAAGACATCAAGATGTTTTGTGTAGCTAAACGGCTGGGTCCTCTTTGAGGCTCTAGACCATATTAGAGGCAAGTTTCACAGATTGTTACTGAACTAAAACCTCTGGATCAAGCCAGCCAGTCTGTGCTTTGTTCATGTATGAAGTTATCTTCAAAGCCCATCTGATTGCCCATTTACAGCTTCAGTCCACAGCTAAGGTAAAGCTTAGCATAAAAACTCACCTCCCCAAGAGCTAATGCTGATAAAGGTGTGTCCTCTGCAGGTTTCACTACTACTGTACAGCCAGCAGCCAGAGCTGCACCAACCTTCCGGGTAATCATAGCACTGGGGAAATTCCACTAGGACAAGAGAAAAAAGTACAAGCAAATTTGGTCAAGATTTGCCTCCTGTTTTTGCAGAAATAGCTGACGCTTTCTCTAAGTGTGTGACCTGAACAGACCCGCATGATGGGCTGTGTCCTTAGTGAACACCACAAAGATTCACTGCAAGTCCAGGATGTGAGAACAAGGTAGAAATCAACCTAAACAAGGGCACCTGCCAGGGCTGGAGGAGCCAGTAAGGCCCAAGTTCTGTACTGTGGGCTGTGCTGAAAACCTTCACACAACCTGAAAAATTCAGCTGTGCTTACTGGGGTTATAATGGCTGCCACTCCTACTGGCTGCTTCAGGACCAGGATTCTTCGATCTTTTGCAGCTGCTGGAATGACGTCACCATAAACCCGGCGAGCTTCTTCCGCAAACCACTCCAGAAAAGAGGCAGAATACAGGATTTCACCATGTGCTTCTTTCAGAGGCTTCCCCTTTGATTCAAGCAGAATGAAGAAAACACTGTAAGCAGCAGACTGAAGCAGTAAAACCAAACTCAAGCCACTTTGAAGTTTCAGTTCTTTTCAGACTATTTTATAATCACATACACTGTGATGTCCAAAAAAGGATTACATGATTGCATTACCAACAGTTGTGTGGCTTCAATGCACTCTCATTGCACAGTCAACATTTTCCATGTTGTGCCTGGGATTTGCACCTGCCCAAGACACGGAACTGAAAGAGCAAAGGCAGCATGTCTTTATTTACAAACTCTGTGGTTAGCTGTTACCATTCGGAAGACACAAATCAAGGCAAAACCGTGAAAAAACTTTTGCCAGGGCCGTTTCTTTTGGGGAGTATTACTTTGGACTGATCCTGTGCACTGTTAGCAGCTGAAACAGAGAAGAGATGCTCAAGTATCTTCCTGCGTGGTTTAATCCCAAAGGACACCATTTTTGAGCTCCTAGACTGCTCTGTGATGCAGACCAATGTGTGACGAGCGAATTCAACTTGGGACACTGCAGTTTTGTTCTGCATCAATGAAACTGACAAAACACAAGCATTTCTAGCATGAAGACCATGGTTTAGGTTGACATGCTTTTGCACAAGGTGAAGCACAGTGGGTCTAATTTCCACTGGTCTGTCAGGTGCAACTGTCATCCAAATAACACTGTTATATATCGAAGAAAGAGAAATGTGTGAAATGTTCTCCAGTGACCTAATGTAGCAACGTGAATACACAATGCGTATGCTGTGTCCAACCTTTTCAAGTAATAAAAGCCGACATGGTGGTTAACTGGTGAAATGCACAAGGGTGTTTTGGAGGCTGCCAGTTATATTTCACCGTTAGCATCCCTGTGTCGCGTTTTTGAACAGGCTGAATGCCGGCACAGGGCAGTCCCCATGCTTGCAGGGGCAGCCGTCCCCGGCACAGGCGGGCCGTGCCGCTGTACTCACGTTCTCGGCTGTTATGATCCTCGCCAGCTCGTCCTTGTTCTCTATCATCAGCTCGTACCATCTCCGTAGGCGGACGCTCTTCTCCTGGGAAGAGATAAGGCTGCCGTGCCCGCCGCCCGCAAGGAATCCACGGAGCCTCGTATGAGAAGCGAAGCCCCAGATGACCCCCGGGCCGGTCCCACAACCCGCGGCGGGGGTGGGC
>VWZI01010423.1:80991-172917 GCA_013396835.1 Psilopogon haemacephalus
CGGGGGCTACCGACCGGGCCGGCGGGCGCCATCTTCCGCCGCCGCTCACCTTGGCGGGGAGTTGGCTCCACACGGCGCCGGCCTCGTGTGCGGCCCGCACGGCCGCCCGCGCCTCGGCCGTCCCGCAGTCGGCCACCCGGGCCAGCTCCTGGCCGCTGGCCGGGTCCTGTACGGGGAAAGCGGCTGCTGTCTCCACCCACTGGCCGCCCACCAAGCCGCCCCGCCGCACTAGGGCAGCGGGCAGCACCGAGCTGCCGCGCCGCGCCGCCGCCAAACCTGGGGGTAAAGGGGGTAGAAGGAGGAGGCGGCGGCGGCGGGCGACAGCGGCCCGCCACGGCAAGAGGCTCGCCATGGTCGCGCACCGGCGACAGGCGCCGAGCCCTCCCGTGCCGCCCCGGAGGAGGAGCTGCGGAGGGGCCGGGCCAGAAGCGGCTTCTCTCTGAGGCATGGCGGGGGAAGAGGGGAATTGAAGTTTTCTCCTTTGTTTTTTGCAACAGTGAGGGCGTATCGGTTGTGGTTTGCTGCCTCTCGGAGCTCCGCTTCCCCAGCCCGATCGAGATGCTGGTCTGGAGGGAGAGGAGGGAGTTGGCATTTCGTGGCTCTACTTCACCGGCGCCGGAGGGCGGGAGGCTGGGCTCGGAGTGGGCCGGTGGCCCCCGCCTCCGGGCGCTGGGCTCTACGGCACCTGCAGTCAGTCTCCGGCAGAGGGCCATTTGTGGCCACAGCCCAGTGCCACCTCTCGTTGGGGACTGGCGTGGCTGGTGTGCGTGCGCCAGCCTTGCCCACAGGCTGAGCAGTGACCCGGCATTGCGGCCGGGACAAGTTTGCGTGGGGGATGGTTGGCAGCCACGGCCTGTCCAGCCTCCGCAGTAACACAGACGTTGATAGCCATAGGTGGGGCAGGACTAGGCTCACCATTTCCACCTGTATACCAAACAGGCTTGCAGTTTGTATCATAAGACCCAAACTTAAGTATGCAATTCCCTGTCAGCTCAACAAAGTTTATGAATTTGTGTTGCCTACAGCTCAGGAGCTAGTCTGTTTGTATTACGTGCTGCTTTGGCAATTGGCTTTAATTTTCCGTGAAGTCTGGCATAGCCGTTTTAAGGCAAGTGCACCGTGATCTCTAGGGATGCTCTGCTGTGGATTCCTAAGTTAGCAGGACCCTGACTGCTGCAGACGGAGATACTGGAGTTCTAAAGGGGAGAACACCTGCAAGTTATGCCTTTTTAAAAAAATTAATTATTTGACGTGAAGAGAAGATTGGTATGACGTAGCCTTTCAAATACAGCAGCCGCTCACTTGCTGTGTCAGCAATATGTGCGAAAGAAAAGACATGCTCCGTAACCTGGATTTCAAAGGTCACAGTGCTACTGCTCCAGGATTCTGAAACTTAACAGTTTAAGCCAGCATCATGGCTGGTCTGAAGACTTGGGCTGTTTTGCTGCTTATACTGTACTGCTTCTGCCAGAGAGGTATCCCAAGTGGAATTTCAACACATGTTGAAATAGGTAAGACATGTTCAGAATGATTTTTTTTTGTCTTTTGAGTTGCTTGGGATAAGAAATCCAGATTCATCTGGAAAGCAAAGGGAGAAGGTGAAGTAATACACATTCTACTTTTTTAAAATGGGATAACGCATAGGATAGATGATTAGTTATGTTTAGGAATTTGAAACTTTTTACTGGCTTTGTAAGCAAAATTCTTTTGTCAGTGTGGTTGTGTATTTTTCCATCTTTGAAATACAGGCATTATGTAACTGGAATGTTTGCTTCTGTGAGTTTGAGACAGGGTTTGGTTTGGAGAAAGAAGAGGAATACACAAATTTTGGGATTGTTATGTTTAAACTAGAAACTAACACGATTGTTCAAATGTGTGTACATGTTGCCATGCCTACATAAAATAGACAAAATACTGTAGTGTGTTTGTGTCTATGACTAACATCATGAAAATGTTGTTTTATGTTTCTTTCATATGCTATCTGTACCCTAAACAGCTTAGTTTTGTAAAGGACAGGCCGAAGAACATAAAAGTAGGGGAAATATTTCTGGTTTGAATTTCTTTTTTGGCTATATTATTTTTAAAACCTGGTTTCTGCTTGATTCTTGCAGGAACACTCATCAGTAGCATGAGGTTTTTCTGAACCACTTACTCATAATAAATTGCCAGTTTTATTTGTTTATTCTTCTGTTTCTAAATTCATTGCTCAAACGGTAAAAAGTATGATGCCTCTAGTCAGGTAACCTCAGACTTGAGGTACCAAATACATGCAACTTGGAACAAGTTATTCATGGCATTTGAGACTGTGTTCTCAGACAGTTGTAGCCTTGGTCAGCACCCTGCAAACATTCACTTTTCCTAACAGCAGGTCAAGAAACCCATGGTAATCGGTAGAAGTCATATTGCCTGGGCTTAGTCAAGTGCACACACCTTTGTAACCTCAGGGCTGATTACTGAGTGCACACTTCTGAAAACTTGAAATGACAGATTTAGCAGAATAGAGGGCACTTGCAAGAAATAAACCCACCACGCAAAACAACAGCATAGGGATATGTCCCAAAGCAGTCATTATTTTTTTCTAATCAAGGAAGCATATTGCAGAAAGCCTGCTTTTAGATAAAGATCTTGGTTGTCTGAGGAGAAGCGTGTACACTGAGCTATTGGGTCATAGTTTACCACAAATTTTGTCCGTTTGTTTGCAAATGTCCTAAAATCAGTGATTTTATTTATGCACAAATAAAAGTCCATGATGAGAAAGTACTGAAAGTTACTGCTAAATCCAAACACTGACTATTCCATGGGGGAAGGGGGGAAAAAAAATCCCACAACCAAAGCAAAAAATTATAGAAAAGAGCTCCTTTGACTGAAAACCAGCACCAAATTCTATCCTGGACAGACTTATAAAAGTTCTTTTAAAATAGTGAAAAGCTCTGCCTATTCAAAATGTTGATCATGTTCAATGTGCTCAGCAGAGCTGTTCAGTGTCCTACTTGCCATGGCTTCTTGCTGGAGGCAGGTCTTAATGGGGAGGCTTTTGCCTCTCCCACCCAGGGACTTTGTGAAACTGTGAGGATCCATCGCAAAATTCATTGTAAGGCCAACTTGTAGGACCTGGGCCCAGGTAATGAGAGAAGTTATGGGGAAATGCGAGACAGAAAAAGTAAACTGCCAAACTGAGACTGTCTTACACTGGGAAGTGAGGTCTGTGTTGAAATGGATGAATCTCATTATTACTTTTTTTTTTAATTATTGTTTTCAAGTTAGTCCAGTTTTGGTATAAGACTGGTCCTTAAGATATGTTAACATATTTGTATAGAATGGTTTAGATCAGGGTAAAATTCAAAGTGAAACATCATTCAGACCCAGACAGTTTTGTCCAGATCTTATTCTGGAATGAGAGTGGAGGTAAATTTTTAAAGGTATGTATAAAGACATAACCCTGACTTTGCTTAATTTGTTTATCTTCATTAGTCTCAGTTTGTAAATAGCTTCCAGTCAGAAGCAGAGCTTAAAATGTGGGAAGGAAAGATGGTAACCGATGCACACAGTTTCAACCAAATAATGTTAGATGCAATGTTGGATATTTTTAGAATAGTGTTGCTAGGGCATCCTTGGGATTTAACAGTAATTAGACTTCGTTACAGAAAAGTGATGCCAGTTTGTTTCATTCTCTCATTGTGCTTGCTCAGTAAATATTTAGGTGGTACTAATGTCTGTCTGTTTAGTGAATAAATAGTATTATTGACCTTGCTGGGTTTAGATGATTGTTGGTTTCCATGCATGTTAAAAATTAATCAAACTGTTCAACATCCATGTTGATTTCTGAGGTACCTCTTTCAATGCTAAGGGCAACAGTGAAACTTGATTAAAATTCAGGCGAGTCCTTTTACAACTAGAACTTTACGATTGGTATTCCATACTCACTGGGTGCTGTAGCTTAGTTCTGGGCTTTCTTGCAATTTCAGATTTCATGGTCAGCTTGGGAACTGGGGATTACAAAGAGACTGATAAGAACATCGTGCCCAAATGTGCCACAGAAGCAGTATTTCCTTATTATCTTCTTAGGAGAGAAAACACAAATAATTTTTTGAGAAGTTGATGTTTCATGTACCTATACCCCTTGGCTTTGCTCTGACAATGTGGCATATTCTGCTTCAGATGCATCTAACAAAACACAGACCTGGCCACAGCACCTGTAAATCAATACTTCAATATCTTGTTTTTCAGCACATAGAGCTCTGGAATTTTTCATATATGAAGGGGGTGTTAATTATAGACAGGTAGGAAACATACTATTGCTTCATTGTGTTCAGCTTTCTTATGAATGTCTTTCTGTCTGTCTTCTTGCCTTTATTATTCATTCTCAGTATTATGTGTATGAATATATTGCCTAGACAGTTTTTTTTTAGCTTTTCTGCTGAAAATAGTTGACTCCTGAGTACTACAATTATGTAATACTTTTAATATTGTGTGGACACTGTGTGTGGTTTCTTGCATGTTTTACATCTTCTGAAGTCACACCCTCCATGCATAGCTGTATTAGAAGAATCAGTAGAAGATTTTTGGAAAGAAGATTTAATAACCTTAAGGACAGCAAAATGATAGCAAAGGTTTTAGTTTAGTCCACCATGTGTATTATTTAACTAATTTCTGATTGATGCAAACAAGTTTTTCTTTCGTGGACTGCATCCAGCAGAACTATAAGCATGTAGACCATTTTCATAAAGAGGTAAACAAAACACATGTGTTTTGTGTTCAAAACAATATAAAGAAGACCATTTTATGTAACTTCATCTTTTAGAATCATAGCTTTGTTTTGGTTGGAAGAGTTAAGATCACTGGGTCTAGACATGAACCCAGCACAACTTTTATCAAAGTAGGTCACTCAAGGGAAGTATTTAGATTGTGCACAGTAGACAGTTACGCTGTGATTCAGAGGATGTAAGTTAGTAGCCTAAGCTTTGTTCCAGTCCAAGAGGAGATGGGTTCACCAGAATTGGAAGGTGACTGCGGCACCCAATGTAGATCATATTAATAGAATCATAGAATCAGCCTGTCTAGAAGAGACTTACAAGCTCATCCAGTCCAACCTATCACCCAGCCCGAACCAATCAAATAGAGCATGGCCCTAAATGCCACTCCAGTCTTTTCTTGAACACATCCAGGGACAGTAACTCCATCACCTCCCTGGGCAGCCCATTCTAATGCCAATCACTCTATCTGGGAAGAACTTCCTCCTAATATCCAGCCTATACCTCCCCTGGCACTACTTGAAACTGTGTCACATCATTCTGTTGCTTGTTGCCTGGGAGAAGAGACCAACCCCACCTGGCTACAACCTCCCTTTAGGTAGTTGTATACAGCAATGAGGTCACCCCTGAGCCTCCTCTTCTCCAGGCTAAACACCCCCAGCTCCCTCATAGGGCTTGTGCTCCAGGCCCCTCACCAGCCTTGGTGCCCTTCTAGGGACACATTTCAGTACCTCAACATCTTTCTTAAATTGAGGGGCCCAGCACTGGACACTGTACTCGAAGTGTGGCCTGACCAGTGCTGGGTACAGGGTAAGAATAACCTCCCATGTCCTGCTGGCTACGCTATCCCTGATACAAGCCAGGATGCCATTGTCTCTCCTGCCCACCTGGCACACTGCTGGCTTATGTTCAGCTCCTATCTACCAGCACCCCCAGGTCCCTCTCTGCCTGGCTGCTCTGCAGCCACTCTGTCCCCAGCCTGTAGTGCTGCATTGGGTTGTGGCCAAAGTGTAGAACCCTGCACTTAGCCTTGTTAAATCTCATCCCCTTGGCCTCTGCCCACCCATCCAGCCTGTCCAGGTTGCTCTGTAGGACCCTCCTACTCTCCAACAGATCCACACCTGGTAGGAACTTGGTGTTATCTGCAAACTTACTGATGATGGACTCAATTCCCTTGTCCAGATCATCAGTAAAGGTATTGAACAGGATGGAGCCCAGCACTGATCCCTGGGGCACGCCACTAGTGACTGGTCACCAACTGGATGTGACACCATTCACCACCACTCTCTGGGTCTGGCCCTCCAGCCAGTTCTTGACCCATTTCAGAGTGAATCTGTCCAAACCATGAGCTGCCAGCTTTGCCAGGAGCTTGCTATGGCAGATGGTATCAAAGGCTTTACTGAAGTCCAGGTGTACTACATCTACAGCCTTCCCCGCATTCACCAGGCAGGTAACCTGATCATAAGAGCAGATCAGGTTGGTCAGGCAGGACCTGCCCTTCCAAAACCCATGCTGGCTGGGCCTGATCTCTTGGCCATCCTGTAGGTGCTGTGTGATTGCACTCAGGATGATCTGTTCCATAACTTTGCCTGGCACTGAGGTCAGGCTGACAGGTCTGTAATTACCCAGTTCCTCCTTCCGGCCCTTCTTGTGGATGGGCATCACATTGGCCAGCTTCCAGTCTTCAAGGACCTCTCCACTGAACCAGGGCTGTTGATAGATGATAGAGAGCAGCTTGGCCAGCTCATCTGCCAGCTCCCTCATCACCTTGGGATGGAACCCATCTGGTCCCATGGAGTTGTGAGGATCCAAGTGGCTCAGCAGGTTCCTTCCTGCTTCCTCCTGGATTACAGAGGGACTATACTGGTCCCTGGCTTCATCTGCCAGTTCAGGAGGCCATTTGTCCTTAAGACAACCTGTTCCAGTATTGAAGATTGAGGACAAGAAGATTTTAAGTACCTCTGCCTTTCCCTCATACGTCCCTAAAAGACCTTCAGCGTATACTGATCAGTGTAGTTTCACTTAAAAGGGTTTGGGAGGTGATGGAGAGGATGATGACAATGAAGTGACATGTTTTACTGCAGTTATAGTTGAATGTTGCTGTGTATTTGAATTTTATCTTCAGTGTTGAAAGTAAACTGTGTTTTCATGCTGCACAATAACAATTATGATTATTTTTTCCCCCCATCCTTTTCCCAGTTGTTATTAAATCACCAAGATGCATTTCAGGCTGGGAGCATTTACCCTGATGCCTTCTACCCTGCAGTTTGCAAATATGGTAAGAAAAGCTTTGTAAATCTAATATTTTAACAACTGTATTTTAATGTGACAATCCTATGGAATTTAGGTGGGATGGAAAGAGTTATGTCATTAGAAAGTAACTATGGTGAAAAATACCTTCCTGCAAAAACATGCACCATTTTTGTTAGTGTTTTGAGCCTTTTTGTAAAACTTTACAAGAAAGCAATACATGCGATGAAAACATTTTGAGAAAGTAACTTCTGTGTGAATTTAACTAATGGGTAGGGCAGTTTTGACAGAAAGATGCTGTCTGACTTAAATTTTCATGTCAGATTACTGGGTACTGTCTTCAGGAAAAATGGAGAGGGGAGAAATTATCTTTTTTTCTAAGTGTTAGGAAAAGCCTACAATTAATTTCTGTTAGGAAGTACTAACTTCTATTGGGTGAGTCATAAAGATGAACATAGCAAACCTCACAAAGCCAAAGTAGCGTAGGGGCGGAAGTGTTAGTAACATCCCAGTTTAAAACCTTTATTTTCCAGACTGTTGTCTTTGCCGTTTTCTGTTTCCTATTTCAAATTAATGTCAATCTTAGGTTTGTTTGTTGCAGTGGTTTTAGAAAGTGTGTCTTGGCATGCAGATGGTCCCCTGGTTTTCAGCTCGAGTAGGTCAGCTCTTCACAGAATGTTAGGGATTGGAAAGGACCTTGAAAGATCACTTAGTCCAATTTCCTTTGTCATAGCAGCATCACCTAGAGTAAGTCACACAGGAATATGTGCAGGTGAGTTTTGAATGTCTTCACAGAAGGACACTCCACAGTCTTTCTGGGCACCATGTTCATGTTCTGCCACCTGCACAGTGAAAAAGTTTTCCTTATGTTTAGGCAGAACCTCCTGTGCTCCAGCTTGCACCCATTGCCCCTTGTGCTATAATTGGACAATACTGGGAAGAGCCTGGCTCCATCCTCTGGCACTCACCCTTGACATATTTGTAAACATTAATGAGGTTGCTTCTCAGTCTCCTCCAAGCTAAAGAGCCCCAGCTCCCTCAGCCTTTCCTCATAAGGGAGATGTTCCACTCCTTTAATTGACTTTGTGGCTCTACACTGGACTCTTTCAAGCAGTTCCTTGTCCTTCTTGAACTGGGGGGCCCAGAACTGTACACAGCATTCTAGATGTGGCCTCACCAGGGCAGAGTAGAGGGGGAGAAGTACATCGCTCAACCTACTAACCACATCCCTTCTAATACACCCCAGGATGCCATTGACCTTAGACACAAAGGCACATTGCTGGCTTATGGTCAACCTTCCACCAGGACCCCCCAGGTCCCTCTTCTCTGCACTGCTCTTCAACAGGTCAACCCCCAGCCTATACTGGTGCATGGGGTGGTTCTTTCTCAGTTGTCCTTTCCCAGGTGCAAGACTCTACACTAGTCCTTGTTGAATTTCATTCAGTTTCTCCCTGCCCAACTCTCCAGCCTGTCCAGGTCTCAGTGTATGGCAGTACAGCCTTCAGGTAGGTCAGATACTCTGCCCAGTTTTGTGGCACCAGCAAACGTGTTGACAGTGCACTCCGTGCCCTCATCCAGGTCATTGATGTATATACTGAATAGTACTGGTCCCAGTACTGACCCCTGAGGGAGCATTTATCATGATCAGCTTCTTCAGCAACAGTGGAGTTACAAAACAGCCAGCTGGGGCTTGCTTCAGAGTATTTGCTACTAAACAGGTACATCGGGTTAGTGAAAAAGTAGCAAATGGGACAAAGAGCCTGTCCTCCAAGCTAGTAGGATGTTTAGGCAGATACATGAGACAAGGCAGTGATAGGATAGGTGGCTTGTGTGAGGGTGTCTGGCCAATTGATTGTTGAAATCTTTAAGTATGGGAAGTGGTTTATTTTAGTGAGTCATGCAAATTTGGATTCATTAAATTCAAAGTATTCCTAGGATCCATGTTTGGTTTGCCTAAATTTTTTGCATGTTTTTTAGCTTAATGCTGGTGCCTCCACCTAGTATAAAACTGCAAAGTCCTTGTTTATATTTCCAGGGACACTTTCTCTATTTTTTTTTAATCATAATCTATTCTACCTAGAGTCTTATATTACAGAATGGCAGCAGGCTTACTGGTTTTCAGTCATACATTTTTGATGCTGACAGTTGTTTGTGCCAGCTACAGGCTGTTTGTTTTATGTCCTGATGGGCAAGATTGCCTCATCCAGCTTGCCCAATAGGTGATCTTCTCTGTTTATGTTGTGGTGCTCACTTCCTGTCCAGGTTGCCCCTCTGCTATTAAATGTTAGCGTTTGAGACTGATTTTATCTCCTGTCATTCACCAGGGTACTGCTTCCAGTCTTCTGCCTGGCTAAGATCTTGTCCCAAACCTCAGTCTTGCTTGCTTTATTTTCACCATTGATGTTCTTCTGAGATTTCTTCAGTTCCCTCAGTAACCTCAACTTGGTTAGTTCTTTTGCATCTTTTCCATCTAAGAATTTTGATTTCTGCCTTACACCAGGCTGCTGATCAGAGCCTCTGTATCTGCAGCCACCAGCCCACATTCCTTTCTTTACTTGGGCCTCTTGTCAGCAGTGTCTGTATTTAGTGTGGAAGAAATAGGCACAAACAAAGGACAAATTTAGATGTAGTAGTTTACTACTCTGTGTTTAATTTTGATGTAGCAAGTCCCATCCTTACGTTATCTAGTTCAGCTGTACTGTAAAATGTCAAGAGGCCAGGAGGTGCCTGAGTGACCCACAAAGTCTGCTCTCTCAATTTCAGCATTTAATATACTGTAGTATTCTGCAGTTTGGCAGTTCTGCTTGAACAAACACTCTTCCTCCAAGTGTATTGATGATCCAAATGATCTATCCTCTACCTATCTTCTTCTCCTTGAATATTGTGCTACTTGGTCTTGTCATGTCAGCATCAGTTTGCCTTTAGCTTTACTTAGGTACACAGAAATTTTTAGACAAGGTCACTGTTAGATCCCACATAATCTTTCTGGATAAATCCAAATGAGAGTATTAATTGGCACTTCAAAGGAAAACCTGATTTTTCCTTCTTTCCTGTGCCCTTCTGCTCCTACACTGACTGTGTCTTGGCAAGTTTGCCATTCTTTTGAAAATTGTTATGATGATGACATATCCCTCCTCTGCCCTGTGGAAATTGATACCTGACCCAAAGCATGGACTGTCTCCATTGCTCATCAGCTTTTCTGCTGTACAGTTTGATGCATTCATTTAGTTAGCAGCTTCTCTGTCATCTCATTTTAACCTCTCCACTTGGAATTCATATTTTCATTGCCTTATACATACTCACAGCCACAGGGAAAGGGAGCAGGCACAACATTTTCAGATGCTTCAAACCAAAACCATAGGAGGTGAATCTGTCTCTTTTGACAGTATAAATAATATAAAAATACACCTCATTTTCACATAAGTGGATTGCAAAATATATCATCTGTACAGTAGGAAATTGAACAGGAGTCTTGTGTTTTTCATGTAGAAAACTTTTTCCTCTCCTCAAATAATCAAGTATTGATATGATTTCTTTGCAATAGGAGTGTTCCATGATGTGTCTGAGGACACTCACTGGTCACCATTTCTCAGTACAAGTATTCAGTACATCAGAAGGAAATACCCTCAACCTTGGGACGAGGTAAAAAAAAAAATTCCTTACTTTTGACTTTGCTTCTTACTGTTCTCTTCACCTGCAGTTGTTGCAATTCCCCAATTCTTGGGAAAGCATAGTAAAAATACACATTTTAAAATTAAAACCTTTACTGACGCAGGAAACATTGAAATCCTGTTTTCCAGTTTACCAGACAAAAAAGTTACAGTTGCCATATGAAGTCTGTCAGCTGTTGTAAGGGACTGAAAAATACGTGTAAATTTGTCTCAAGATTGTTGGGAGAATGCTTAGAGCTGTGGAGGTTTTGTCCCTGTGGCTGCCACGCAGGCAGAGCTACAGGTGGAGCCAACACAAGCAATCTAACCTTAGTCCCCTGCTACTGCACCTAGGGTCCACCGAGAGACTTTAGGACCCTGAAGACTTCCTAGCAGCGGTACCGAGCATGCATTGCACTGCTGAGTGGAGTTGCATGGCTATTTTTAGCAGCAGTGTGAAGTTTTAAAAGAAGTCACAGTGTTGCTGTGTGCACACGCAGCTGCTGGAGATCTGCTGGAAACCTGTTGCTGCCCTGTTGCTGCTTTCATCTCTGGGAGCTCTCATTTCTCTCGAGGAGCTGCTATCACTGCTACCTGCCATTGCTGCTGTTCCTGAGCTGCCCTTTCTACTCACTGCTGGCCCTCTTCCTGCTTGCTGCTCCCACTCGTGTTGCTCCCACTCGCTGTTTCTGTTCACACTATTCCTGCTCACGCTGTCACGGTGCAGTGCTCCTTGCAGACCAGACCATCATAGTGGTATCTATACCTGTTGCCTGCTAAACAAGGTGCTTTGGCACTTGCCTCTGGTTTGAGTATCTATTCTGTTCCCAAGAATGTAAAGCTAGTCACAGTAGAAGATCCAACTGGATGTCACTCAGAAGTTAAGCTTGGCCATGCCAGATGTCTTCTAGAATTCTCACGTGTGAAATCTTGATCTTAGGCCTGATTTACTCTTGTTTATGATACATGACCTTCATAGGAGGAGAGGAAAAAACATACTGTCAAGTGAGAATGGTTTTAAAGGCAGTATTGCATTTTTTTTTCCTTTGTGGATGATTTGCTGCTCTCTCTGCTCAGGAGAGTCATGCAAGCAGAATAACACTTGAGAACATGCACTCTTTAAAACCTAAGCAAGCCTGGCTGCCAATTAATAGCTATTGGTGATACTGATCTTGTGAACTGTTGACCCTCGGGATGTATGAATTAATAAAAAAATGTGATTTAGTTGCAGACATAAAAAGACCTCTGAAACTTGCAGTGATTCAATGCAGAGAAGTCTTTTGTGGAGAAGTGAAATTTCTATTGCTGACAAATTTATTCCGAAGAACTTTTCTATTTGTAGCAGTAAAATGAGTGATTTAATGCCAGGGAAGGTATGAAATACCATCAGGTACTTTCACAGGAGTATCTTCTCTGTGTGCCTGCACCTCACCCATGATGGCAGAATGGTGGAAAGTGAAAGTGGAAGTGTTTGTTCCTAGTCCCAAAAAAACACTTCAATACACATCTAACTTCAAGTACACAACCTGTCCTGACATCAGCCATGTAATTCTGTGGCCTTGAACAGAATTGTTTAAAGTTTAAGTCACCAAAAGTGACTCCAGCATCAAGGAATGAGTGGCCAACACTTCATCATGCTAAGTTCTTAGATTGTAAGTTTCTCATCTAATGTAAAATGCTCATCTAATGTAAAATGCTCACCTCTTCTTAAAGCCAGGTGTAAAACTACTGACATGACTACAAGTTGATTGTTGTTGTGTAGGCTACAGAGAAGCTGGTGGCTTTCCTGTTTGGTATTGCCTCACATATGGTGGCAGATGTTAGCTGGCATAGCCTGGGCATCGACCAAGGATTTCTAAAGGCCATGGGAGAAGTAAGCCTCTATTATTTTATTTATTGACATAGCTGGACATAGTGGAATTCATAACTGGGCTTTGGACTCTGGTGGGGAGGGAAGAGAAAAGCTGGAGCCCTGCTTATGTCTCTGAAAAGCTTCATTTATGTCACAAACTCTGTAAGAGCAAAGTTGGTCAAGCCTGAGACCTACAAATTTGGACAGTTTGTTTCTGCTCAGATGCTTGTAGGGAAGGATGAGTGAAATAAAGGGACACTTTTCTTGTGTTTCTCCAGATTGATTTTCGTGGTTCATACTCAGAAGCTCACAACGCTGGTGATTTTGGTAATGTTTCTATTTGCTGATTGTAGATCTTTATATTTGAATAACCCCTTCAGAATTACTGTGAGTGCTTCTAGATCTTATCCTGTGCAATGCTGGAGCCAAGAATGAATCATATGAGTACTGTATTCTCACTCTTCTCCATAGCCTGCAAAGCCCTGCTAAACCTGTCCTCTTGTCCAAATTTCAGGTGAGGTGGTAAGGCATATGGGCAGAAAACACTGGCTGAAAGGATGCTAAAATTTAAGTGGAGTCAGTACTGTGATTTTAATTTTTACATTTATGTATTCTACATGTATAGCTACATGTATTCTACGTATATTCTACATGTATAGCTGGAAGATCTTCCATAGATAGCATAGTCATATATAGCTTCATCCACTCTGCTACCCATGATAGATACTTAACTGATTTGATTTCTTGGCCTTTGTGGGTTTTGTTTTTCTTTTTTGTTCTGCCCACAGGAGGAGACGTAGTGAGTCAGTTTGAGTTGGACTTCAGTTATCTGGCATCAAGTTGGTAAGTTAATAAGGTTCTCTTCTCTAATAATTATTTCTGCTTGCTCTACGTACTATATTTTAACAAGATGCTGTCCTTTCTTTCTTTCGAAAGAAACTCTTGGAACATTTCTGAGTTTGGTATTCCTTACATGTATATTTTCCATTCCTTGACATGAAAAGGTGTAAGGAGATAATTTTAAAGTTTTACATATGGGAACTCATCAAG
Source organism: Psilopogon haemacephalus (assembly GCA_013396835.1). Classification (NCBI taxonomy): domain Eukaryota; kingdom Metazoa; phylum Chordata; class Aves; order Piciformes; family Megalaimidae; genus Psilopogon; species Psilopogon haemacephalus. Next base: position 94,545 of record VWZI01010423.1, read on the forward strand.
GAAAACAAATTTTTTTTGTCTATGAAGAGTCTTAAAATTAATTATATAAAATAATCAGTGAAAAAAGGTTTGATGGAATGTCCTTGGTGTTAGTTCACTAAGTCACTTTATCTCACTTAGATTTCACATAAAATTTTGGAAGTTGAGGATGTTTATTGTTGTAGATGTTGTGGAATTCAGATAGGTTTTGATAGCATTAAAAAAAAAGGTTTTAAAAGTACACAATTCTTTCTCTCATAGTTTTTAAAAGAAAAACTCACAGGCCTTTTTTCTGCTTAATAAAGTAGGTCATTGGAGTAATTGTAAGTAGAATGTGGTTCATCTAAGTGTAGATGGCACAGTTCATTAATAAAGCTCCATTAAATAGTGCTTTGGCTAGGAGTAGGTTTGGCACAGTGGAGAGCTGGAGTACATCCTCCAAGATCATGTGATCATCAAGCCAGGGAACCAGTGTGGAGAGTGTAGAAACTCTGCAAGCAGTAGGCATAGAGGAATGGTTCTGCAGGTTTCTGATTTTGAACCTAAAAGAGAGGAGAGTGATCTGCAGAGTAACTGCACCTTAATGAATCTTCCTTTCCTTAATGAATCTTCATGACCTTCTGTAGTCTTTTGAAATTTAGAATATTTTTAAGCAGGCTATTTTTATAGCAGCTTTAATCTTTCATCAAGTCATGTGGAAAATCTCTTGTTAAAATTCCTTCATCTTGTTTTTAGGTATGTTCCTGTCAAGGACCTAGCAGCCATCTACAAGGAATTTTATAAAAGAGAGGTCATAACTGAAAACACAATTACTGACTGTACTTACTTGCTCTTTCTTGAACTGTAAGTTGAATAGCTTTGTCTGGGGTTTTGTAAGTGAAACATATGTAGGAAAACTATGATAATCCTATTGGAAATGCCTTATTTAACGAGGCCAGCAATATAGACTCCTTACTAGCCCCCAAAGTCATAAAACACCTGATGTTTTTTAATGGCTAGAATACAATTTTGCACTGGTTAATGACTTAAGTTCATTATTACACCACAAACTCAGCATCTTTGTCATCACTTATGCATTTAATATATTGATGCTTGTTTAGTTGAGAACAACTGTGTCTTCAATTACCATTGCATTATGGCTTGTTGGCAATAAAGTTTTCATATACTGGGGGAATAGTGTGTGTACATAAATAGCTTACCTACACTTCATGTAGATCCTTTCAAGTCTAAGAATAATTCAAGAGAGGCTTGGTATCTGACAATGTCTGCTTTTGAATATGCAGCCTAGCTGTATCCTTTATTTCAGTTAATTGCCAGTTGTCACACAGCATTTACAGGCACTCAGTCCCCCCAAATCAAGGGCAGCAGTAGTGTTAATATCAATGCTTCTCACATTGCAGCTTTTAATAATATGTTAACAACAAGCAAGGAAGTGTAATGACTTGCCTAGGTAGTATTTACCATAGAGAAGTGTTGAAAATAACTGTTTAAATACGTAATAGCAAATTTACTTCTGAAGACTTTTTTTTTTTTTTTTTTAAATTTCCAGGCATGGAGAAAGGCTTGCTGTTGCCAAGGTTGGTTTTCTGTTTTCTATACAAAAATGAGGCTACACTATTAAAGCCAAGGTAATCTATCTCACTAAGTGTGTTGCTTGTCTCTTAGCTTTTCCCGACGTACGCTCGTAAATCTCCATTTCTGGTGGAGAAGTTCCATGAGTATTTCCTGGGAGGAGTGGATGACATGGCCTTCTGGACAAACAATATTTTTGAGCTGACGAGCTATATGCTAGAGAAAGGAACCAGGTAGAGCATATTTGTTTCCTGTAATGTGAAACCCAGTAATCGAGTCCTGAAAACCTTTTAATTGTTCTTCTGAAGGCAGATTCTTTTCTAGAAGAGTTGCTGGACAAAGGTATTTCTGTGCCTGTGCTTTACCCAGGTGCACAGGAATACATAGGCCTTGAGTTCATATTGGTTGCATGTTCATGCTTCATACCCGAGGCAAAGCCCTGGCATGCCCAGCTGATACTCAATAGGGAAAATTTGGGTCAATCTGTATGATGTACTCGTGGACCTGCTTAAATGTTCCATAGCCATGCCCTGAAGTTCTGCCCAGCATGACAGTCTAAGCTGTGGCTGTGCCTGCACCTTCTGGCTGTCAGCAAAGATGTCCCTTCCTTGAGGTCGGATATTGCATTCGGACACTTAAGGCATTAGAGTAAAAGTATTACAGCATTCAGAAACTTAAGCATTAGAGTAAAAGTATATATTTCTAGTGTTGGAAACCTAAGCTTGTAATCAGAATATCATGTTTTCATAAAAGATCTAGTCTTGTACTGCCCTGTTACAAGCACAATCTTTTTTGTAAATGACTTTATAAGAACTACAGTGGGTCTTAATTCATTCAGTTATATGGAAAATAACACTGCAGTTGTTTTGGGAAATCATATTTGAAATACAATATGATGTAATCTGTTGTGTTCTTTGTTCCACAAGGGCACTTTCTTTAAAAGTGATGTAGATTAATAGAAATACCAGGACATGTTACAGTAAGGTTCCTTTAAGAGTTATATAATGATATGTGAAATTCATACAGAACCTAAGTAAGATCATTAAAACAAATATTGGAGGTATTTGCACAAATTATAATGATTTTAAGTAAGTAGAATGTCTTGAGAACACTGATGACTTGTAACAGACCAATCAGCAAGGACAGAAGTTGCATTTTTAGTTCTGCTTCCATTGCAGTAAAATCTTCAACATGCATTTTGCTTTTATTTTTAAGTGGCTGCTTCCTGCCTGAGAACCCTCTGTTTATAAACTGCACACAGGAGCACAAGGAGAGCTACGTGTAAGTAAAGCTCTCAAGGTTCTAAGATTTACTGATGAAAAGAGAGTCTTACACTAATGTGGACATTGTGGAAATTGGAGATCTTTCAGTTTATCTTTTTGTGTGACAATTGGAGATTCTCTTAACCTGTGTGAACTTTGTTAAGGAGAACGCTGTAGAACCTGGTTGAGATCTTTACTTTCCAGCCTAAGGACAGGAATACTTACCTTAGGACTTGAAGTGCTAAGTCTGCACACTTTATTTCGTTGTCCCTCTGTGTTCTGCTAATCATGAAACTACTGATTCATGTTTCCCCTTACCATAGCTAAATTCTCTCCTAGTTTATAGACAGTAGTAGGAATTTCTGGAACTCTGTAGTAGGAAGCACAAGTGTATGTATTCCTCTTGCAAGCATCTTAACTGATGTCTCTTGAGAACTGCATTTATGCATGGAAGAAATGACCACCTGATTGCATGCAATATGTTTTATTCTCCTAACTTTGTAAAAAAATGGACTCATTAATTCAGTTATATTAATTGTTTTTACTGCCTTGTTTATGTTGTCAGAAGCAGACAATCAAAACATAAGCATCAAAAGAACGCAACTTCATTGCTTACAAAAACACTTGAAAAGAACCTAACTTACACAGAGAGAGGAGTTCACTTCAATATACAGTCTTGGGCAACAGTAAGTAAGAAGTGACAAATGTGCCAGGTGAAGGTCAGCTCTGTATAAATTTGTTTTAATTTCCATCTGAAATGCTGCATGGTGGAGCAGATTCTCTGGATGTTAACAGTTGCCTCAGATTTCACTTCTTGGAGATTCCAGTACCATTGTTGGCTTGTATATATATTTATATGCACAGCTTAAATACTTAATTTTTACACTTTGCTCCTTGTATAGTGAAGTTAGAACACATCTTGCAGTGCCAAAAAAGACAACATGTATCTTTAGTATTTATATTTTACAGAATCCTAATAACACTTTTGGAGATTAAGAGGTCCCAACAAAGCAGAGCAGGTGAACAATTAGCAATGGTGTTTTTTTTAGAGTCTCCTTCTAAAATATCTATGACTTGGATTCAAGAGTCCACTTGCATCAGTGTGGTGATTTCCACTGCTGATGACTTGGTTTCTGAGGTACTCCATAATGTTCTGAAGTTTCAGCCTGTGTTTTAACCATTCTTGTGTCTCTTTATTTCAGAATTCGCTTCACTTGATAAACCAGGCTTTTGCAGGCAAAGTTTGGGGAGCATTAGCAGCTACACATCAAGACTCTTCTAAGCACATCTCCAAGCCTGTAGCTTCATATTTTCTGACTACACCCTATGCTAGACTTGGATGGTTGGTAATTTTTTTCCGCCCATCTCCTTCTTTAATTTCTCAAAATTTGAGTACTCTCGAAAAGATTAATGATATTCTTTGGATACTCTTTAAACATGACAGTCCAAACCAATTAGTGGTACAAATCTTGCTGCATGGCTTATATTATGGAATCATAGGATTGTTTAGGTTGAAAAAGACTTTTAAAGTCATTAAGTCCATTTGTTATTGTCTGTCCAGAACAACAAGTTAATCCATAAAGCTATAACACTCTAAGACTAATAGGTAGTTCAAAAATAGAATCAGAACACAGAAAGAGGCATATTCTCTCTGCTTGACAGAGAGGTTCTAGCTTGACTTGCAACAGGGACAAATGATAAAATAAATTTGCATTGCATTTTACCATGCTTTATTTCTACTGACTTGAATTTGAAGCCTTAATTCTTGAGTTCACACCATCCAAATTATCAGTAGTTAGTTCTTTTCTCTCTCCACATTCCCTCTCTAAATTCTAACATTTATTTGATTTGGCTGAGATGGAGTTAGTGTCCCCATAGCATCTTTCAAAGTACTGTGTTTTGTAGCTGCAAGAGTGTTGATAACACAACAGTGTTCTGGCTCCTGCTGAGCAGTGCCTGCACAGCATCAAAGCTCTGCTTTTTCAACATCTGCCCCCCCAACCCAGGCTGAGGAGTAGGCAAGATCTTGGTAGGGGACACAGCCAGGCCAGCTCACTCAAACTGACCAAAGGGGTATTCTATACCATATGACTTCAACTCAGTTATAAAAGCTAAGGGAAAGAAGGAAGTGGGGGGCATTCACTGATGAATAGAGCAACAGCTACATGTACTGAAGCCCTGCATCCCGGGAAGCAGCTGGACATCATCTGCTGGTGGGAAGTAGACAAATATTTTTGTTTGCTTTTGCTTCTGCGTACTGCCTTGGCTGTCTCTCTTTCTTTATTAAACTGCTCCTATCTCGACCCAGAGGCTTCTTGTTACATTTTCTTTCTCACCTATGAAGGGGAGCGATAGAGTGACTTTGGTGTCCATCTGGCCCCCAAACTGAGACCTATGATCATGTTGCTTATAAATACATCAATTAAATCAAAGGTTCACATAAAAAGATAATTTAAACTTTTGTATTCTGTGTTATATGCAAGAAGCCCTTATCATGCTCCTTGCTCTGATTGCTCTCAGGTAGCTTTTGTCAGTAAGTAAAAATCAGTCCCTAGAGATCTCAGATGCATTAATGGAAGATGGATATCCAGGGCTCTGTTTTTATTTAATTCAAGAAAATAAAAATCAGATGTGTAATATAAAAAATGCTATGTAGATTTTTACAAAAATAGATGAGGAAAAACAGTTCTTGGCTTACCTGTAATAAGTATTTATTTTCTGCTAGGGTTGTGGTAGTTTAGAAGCTAATGCTATGATTTTGGTGACTCTCTTGCTGTACAGGGCAGTGATCCCAGCTGACCTAAACCAGGATGGATATGAAGATCTGGTGGTTGGAGCACCGGGGTACAGTACATTGGGCCATGTTCAGATAGGACGAGTGTATGTGGTCTATGGCACCCAGTCAGGTTTGCCACCAGAGGACATGGATCTAGATCAGAAAGCTGACCAAGTGCTACAGGGTCATCAGGTGAGTGGTCAAGTCAGATATTTGTCACTTAATTTCTTTTTTTTTTTTTTGCCTAAAACTGTGGCAAATTTTGACTGAACAACAGTATCATTAGTATGTATCAGGATTATTCCTGAAATGCCTTTCCTGGTAAAAAGACATCATGTACTTTACATAAGTCATAGGAACAATTAAAGCAATGGTGATCTATAGTTTCACTTTGGTTACTATGCCAGACAGAAGATAATTTGCCCTCGAATAAAACAGGTACTGTCTCTAAATCACTGTATGTCTTATTTGGGTCCCTGCTTATAAGAAAATACTGTGATTTTCCCTCCCATTTTCATCTAAAATTGATAATTCTAAAATTAATTAAAACTATTGGTAATAAATTTCAATTCCTGCAAAGCTACATTTTTTTCATTAATCAATGACTTCTTGCAAAATAATTTTTGTCTTTACTAAGACTATGTGTATTTTAAAAAAAGGAAAGTACAATTTGACATGAGGAGTGGCTTGTAAGTGAGAAGCAGGACCAAATGATCTTTCTGAGTAATAAAGATGATCCTTTGTAGAAGTCTTTAGTCACAAAGAAGAGAATAGAGAGAGATGGGATACATTTGCTTTTAATCTGTTTCTGTAGTAATAAACTGTGGAGTAACAATTACTGTCTTACCGTGGTTTAGTGTTTCACAGATAAAATTATAAGCTTAACATCGATGCTACACAAGGCACAGAAGAGAAAACAACAAAGCAGCACCATATTGTGCTGTTATCTTATATTTTTAACAATTCCACATCCTCAAACAGAAAACAATTGACTTTGGGTTAGTGCAACTAGTATGATAGTTACTACTTTTGAGAACAGCGATCCTAAGAAAATCTTAAGAATGTTGGGTGTAGATTTTTGTCACCTCTGCATCCAGTTCCAAGATTGCAAATGTGGGTTTGATGATTTCGTCCTGAAAATACCTCTTAATTTTGTAAGAGTAATCTCTTAATTTTATAAGAGTAATCTCTTTTTTTTCTTTAAGCCTTCAGGAAGATTTGGTTCTGCCTTGGCAGTCCTGGACTTCAATGAGGATGGAGTACCAGATCTGGCAATTGGAGCACCTTCTGTGGGATCTCAATTTCTTACATACAAAGTAAGCCATACATGTGGCCTTGTTGGGTTTTTTTCCTTTCAAACAAAATGTTTTTTATAGATAGTTTTTTTTTGTTTTGTTTTTTTTTAACAGTGAAATGAGAGGATTTCTGTTGTTGTCATTTAAACATGGGAATTTATAGCCTTTGTTGGTACTTAGACTAGAGCAGTGACAGCTACCCGTGCTTCTCTTTCAGTGGCCTTCTTTGGACATTAGAAACCCAAATCAGATTGCAGCTTTGCAGCACTGATACACTAGAAATGTAAGGAGCCATTCATGAAATACAAGTGTACCCTTCTTATTTAGGAACAGAGAGTCTGGGATGGACCTCATGGGTCCAGTGACTGTTGTCATCTGCTGTCACAAGCCAATAGATGATATTTATTATATGAACACAGACATACTTACTAAAATAATCAAGTTACAGAGGCTTAACGACTTGTAGCTTTACCAGGTGTGTTGGTTGTAGCCTCACATGGAAAGACTTGGGGGGACTACCCCACCACCACCACAGTGGCAGAGTTACATGATGTTGTGCTGACATCCTGCTCACTGCAAACAGAAAGGGCTGGCTGGGAGAAAAGGGGTTTATGGTATTTAGAGTCTTATCTTCTACACACTCCAGGAACCTTGAGGACTGTTATCTTTCTGCTGTATTTTATTTCCAACAGACATCTGAGAAGTTGAAGTCCCTTAAAAGGACAAAGGGGAGTGACTGTGAAACTTCTCCCAACTGCTTATAGAATATTTCTTCTACCTCTTCATTCTGGTCAGGTGGTTGATAACAGACTCCCACCACAGTATCAGTTTTGTTGGCCTTCCTGCTGGTCCTTACCTACAGGGATTCAACCTCATCATCACTCTCATTAATTTGTAGGCATTCATGTGTATTTCTAATATAGAGGACCACCCCACCTTCTCTTCTGCTGCTCCTATCCCTGCTGAAAAGTTGGGAGCCATCAACTGCAGCACTCATACTATCTAGTACCAGTAAATATTTCTTAGCTCTGCTTCCTGGTTCCTTTTTCTCCATGCCCACCCACAGGAGGGGGAACAGGAGGAGCATTGCAGTAGTGGTTCAGTGGCGGAATTCTCACCTGCTACACAGGAGGCCCTGGTTTGATTCCCAATCTGGGAGCACTGTTAGAGCTCAGCTGCTGACTGAGTCAAAACCGGGACAGCAGATAAGACCATATTCCTGAATATTTTCAGCCCATGCTAACTGGAAGGCAAAATATTTTTCTTTAAACCTTATATGTTAACCTTAAAATTCTTCAGAATTTCAGATGCCAATTTAGCTGCCTAAATAGGAACTTAAATGCTTTTTGGTAGAGCCACTAGCTTAGGAAGTTGCATGCATCTGTTGTGCCTTCCACTGCATGCCACTGCCTTAGGCTGAAGTTTTTAGAATGTTGAGCCAGCTGAATGTGTGTATAGCAGATGTAAATACACAGTGTAGTGTCCTTGCTCCTTGTCCACACTACAGTGAAAATATGCTTCTCCAGTTTGTTGCCTGCTTATAGCAGTATCCGCTACAGCACTGGTATTCTTTGGGATGGAAGAGACAGTATTATGGGAAGGCTCCAATAGGAAAAATGCTGTTGTGTTAATGGCTCTTGTGGAACTGTTTCTCTCCTTGTGCTTTGTTTTGGGCTTCATACTCAGTGCTGACACAGAGATGCCTTCATGCTGTGTTTGTTTTTCCTGCTGTTTAGGGTGCTGTGTATGTCTATTTCGGCACTGCGGGAAGAGGCTTGGCATCTCAACCAAATGTTACCATAACTTGTCAGGTATTATTGATCAGACTAATACAGGCTGCAAGCAGGAGGTGAGATAAAGGAGAATGGACCTAAGGAAAAAGCACATTAATATAGAATCTAGACTGATGGGGATGGTACAAGCAGGTGCTTGTCCAGGCTGGTTCTAAGTGGGAAAGCTATTTGTACTCCAGTGCAGGGGAAGCAGCAGGGTGAACAGAAAGATGTACAGACTTCCCAAGAAACAAAGGAGACAAAAATAACGCCAAGGAGTGGGAGGGCAATTTGGTCAGAAACAGGTAAAGTTAGTTCTTTAGAAGTAAATTCCTCTGTTCTGTTACAGAATTGGTTACAGGATTAAACTTTTTTTTTTTTTTAATTGCAGTACTCCTACTGTAATCTTGGCTGGTCTCTTCTGGCAGCTGATGTTGATGGAGATGGAAATGCTGATCTGGTTGTGGGCTCTCCATATGCACCTGGTGGTGGGCAGCAGAGAGGATTTGTGGTTGCATTTTACTCCTATTTCAACAGGAGTGACCAAGGTAATATTTATTGAGTAGATTAACTCTCCCATATTTTATGTGACTGTTCATTTGTTGCTAACTAGCCACAATTCAGGTTCAAAGGGATGGCAAGAGGTATCTAGTCTAACTTCCTACTTGATAAGGAGATATCTCTGAAGTCAGAACAGATTGCTCAGAAATTTATCCAATCAAGTCGTAAAATCCTCCAGTGATAGAGACTGTGCATGCACTCTGAGCAGCTGTTTGATTTTTTGTTATAGCCAGTACAAACCTCTCTTGTTTCAGATTATGCTTATTATCTATTGTCCTTCCACCATGCATAGTGAAGTCAGAGGCACAGAAGGCTTTGAGTACCCCAGAACACTGGGAATTGCCAGTACTGCCAGGCTGCTGTTAGGTCCTCTAAAAACATTCTCTTCTTCAGGTTAAGTCCTGGTCCCTCTGTCTCTGCTCATATTGCAAGTACTCCAGCACCAAACCATATACAAAATTTACTCCAGTTTGTCCACATCTTTCCTGTTTTGAGGGATCTAAAATTAGACAGTGTATTATGGATGAGGTATAGAGAGAAGTAAAGAGGAAATGACTGCTTCTATCAGTCTCTTTGCCATGCTTATGCTTGGATAATGCTATTGATCATCTCTGCTGTCAGAGCCTCATGCTCAGCTCTTTGCCAACCAGGATCTTGAGGGCCTTTTCCACATGACTTCTTTCCAGCCAGTCAGTCCCTAGCCCGTTCCACTGCAAGGGTATCTCCTTTCCTAGGGGCAGGGCTTTGCATCTGTCCTCACTAAATTTTATGAGGTTTCTGCCAGCCTGCTGAGTTCCTCTGAACAGTAGCCCTGCCCTCAAGTGATGGCACTCCGAATCTCCTGTCATCTGCCAGCTTCATGAAAGGGCATGTTGTTGCCTTCTCCAAATAATTTATAAAAGTCCTTAACAGAATGAGTGTAAAGACAGACCCTCAAAAGCAATCCAATGTACCTTAGACTGTGTAGAATTGGAAACAAGACAAGTTTCAAAACACTGCTGACTGATACTTTTGCAAAACCAAACCACAGAATGAATTATATCAATTAAGGCTAGAATTATTTCAACCTCTCCCTTCCATCACCCTTGGTGAATTACAAGTTCTGGTGAACAATTTTGATGTTGTCCTGTCCCTATAAGGAATCACTAGCTTAGAGCAGACTTAGAGCTTACAGCAGACTTGACTGATAGCTTTCATGTAATTTGTATAGGCTAGTGCAGGATTTCGAAGCAGGCTGTGTTAAGTAAAGACTTTCACCAGCCAGTAGTGTTGCGGACTGAGCAAATGAAGTTAGCTGGTACAATACCATGGATGGTGTGACTTCACTTACAGAAACATGACATAGGAGGAATCAGTGGAGGATTGCTAATAGATTTTTTTATTGTTTCTATGCCAGGGTACACCAAGATTTGATTTATATTTTTCTGGTTTGTCAGGACTGCTGTCGGTACAGGATGCCAACTGGATAGTGAAGGGAGAAGAAAACTATGCTTGGTTTGGATTTTCACTTGCCAGCTGCCAGCTGGAGAACATAACCTTACTGCTGATTGGTAGCCCTACCTGGAAGAGTTGTGCTGGGTCTGTTGCATATGACAACTTGCTCCCTCCTCTATTCTGCCCTACTTCCAACATTTAAGATTTGTAATAGAGTAGGCTTCTGGGTTTTCAGGAAGTTTCCTCTTTGTCCTGCTTAGCATATTTCTGTTAAATCTCTATTTTTATGCCTTCACTCTTCATCCTGAAGAGAGGAGTTTTTGTTCTTTAGGGGGAAGAGGGCACAAAAACGCTGACAGATAATTGCATATAAAATAATACTAAAGATAGCACTTACTTTTTAAGGCAAACCAAACACAAAAGTGGGTGATAGAGAAGTGGATAGACAGACCAAGTCTGTGCTCTAAACATGGTGTAACTAACCACAAGAAGCATGGATGGGAATTCCTGAAATAGATTGCTAGAACTGGGCAGCCACTATTATTCTATGCTAAAAAAGGGAAAATATTTCAATAAGAGCAATCCTAGCTGGATGCGTGAAAATAAGTTGTTGTTACATACAAATACATTTTGCATTGTAGTTCAAGCTGCAAGCTCACCTCATCAGATGTCAGCCAGAGTGTGGGGAAGGTGTATGGGTACAACCCACCAAGCACAGAGCACTGGTTTGCAGTAGCTGGAGACAAGGTAGGGCTCTTTCTGTACTGTGGGAATAATTTTATATCTTAGAATAATATCTTAGGAATAATTCTGAAGTGAATTGACATTCTGTAGAAATTACATAGGTGTCTTAAAAATCTTACAGGCCTTGGGCAGAATGGGCTTGTCTCTGGCCAGTGGTGTCACGTCTGTGGCTGGGATCAAGAGGACAGTTTTGGTTGTGGGTGCACCTACAACAGGTATGTACTGAAAACTGGAAGCCATTTCTGCTTTGGCACCTTCATTCCTGTATGATGAGAGGACAGATACAAAATTAAAAGTTAGAAAAGCACCTTTAAATTGTCACATAATTGAAGGAAATTAGAAATAACCACCATAACCACATCTAAATGTCTTACACGTAGAGTCCTCTCTACTGTGCCTCAACTTCAATGTGTTCATTTTTTCCCCTTCCCTAAAATTAGCTTAGTAGCATTCCTACCTTGTGTTTAGGTAGTAATGATGTGCTACTAGAGCACATTATTTCCTGGCATTAAAACAACACAGTATTTTGTCCATAATCTGGCAGTAGGCAGTAAGGAATTGGGAAACTCAAACCAAAAAACTCCACATTTAACTTGAAGGCTCCCCTGCAACTATTGTTAAGAGATTATTTCTATGCTAGTGTAATGCCATGTAACATTTGATCTTGTTTCATACTAATTTTTTCGATGTTATATAATGCCAACATTACTTGGAGGTATTAAACCTGTACTCCTGTGTCTAATGCTCAACCTTTTGTTACTTTTTTTCCAGATAGCATATCTAGGATTTCAATTATATCCTCAGTGTTGCATCAAGCTGGTCTGGTCCTGGTATATGACCTGACAGACAGCACCAAGCCGTCTTTGCTCAGCACATTCAGTGGGGACAGGAGGTTTTCTCGCTTTGGAGGAGATGTATACTTAGATGACCTGGATAATGATGGACTAGGTAAAGCTTGATGAATCTAGGTCATGGTTGAAATGTTTTATTTTGGCAACAGGAAGACTGGTCAGCTAAATATTAATACCTGTGCTAAACACAGTCTGCTTCCTCATGGGTTTAAGCTGGCAGAGTGGAGATTTAAACGGCATGTTAGGAGGAAGTTCTTTACAATGAGGGTGGCGAGACACTGGAATGGGTTGCCCAGGGAGATTGTGGCTGCTCCCTTCCTGGAGGTGTTCAAGGCCAGGTTGGATGAGGCCTTGAGTGACCTGTTCTAGTGGGAAGTGTCCCTGCCTATGGCACAGGAGGTTGGAACTAGATGATCCTTGAGGTCCTTTCCAACCTAAACCATTCTATAATTCTATGATTTGGGTTGTACTGGTATTCCATTGTGCCCTGTGGGGAGTGATCTCTGAAATCCCAAGCAACTCAAGTCAATGTTGTGTGAATTGAGGAGTAAATTTATTTAGAGATTAAGTCCCTTGCATTCTAGCTAAGTCCTCAGAGATCACAGGGACTAGGCACACCTGGATTCACCTCTTAATAGGGATGCCAGGTAGGATATGTTGCTATAGGTCCAACACCCTAACAGCTCGGTTTTGCTGTAGATCCACTTGGGAGCTGTTGGATGCACAAATAATGCAGTTTTCCTGTGATTATAGGTCCAATACCAGAATTCTTGCTGTGTGTCCATTTGCATTTAAGCAATCAGATTCACCAATAATAGGATTTCTTTACACTTGCAAGATACATACAGATTCTTTACAATTGGTGGCAATAGGAACTTAACTGCAGAAATCGCTGGACAGCTGTGAGAAAGTGCAATTGAAATTGCCATGGGCAAAATACACTCTGTAGCACCCAGGTCGCATCTTACCAAAAGCCATCCCTTCTGGGCAGTGTTTCCCTAGGCTTTATTGTCAAATCCCCATCCACACACTGGGCTCCAAAACCTTTCCTCTGCCACTGGGCTCCAAAACCTGTTGTGTAAAGTATGAGGGTGAGACGAACTAAGTGGGCTTTTTGGTTCCACAAACATTTCTTGATGGGCCCTTCAGATTTGATGTCTTCTGCAGAGGGGGTGGGGAAATCAACTTCTGCCAGTAAAGGCTGGTTTTGATCTGAAATAGCAAACCGTTGTGGTAAGCAAGACAAAAGGAGTGCCAGAGCCACACGTGGCCTTGACTGACATTCCTTTTTTTGATCCCATCACAAATGTGGACAGCTGGGCAGTCACAATGTCTGTTTTAGACCTGGATGCTAATCAGCTGTTGGGCTTTCCTGTTTCCATTAATTGTCCTTCTAACAGAAATTGAAACATTTTAACTGTCATCATTAATTGTGGCACCTAGAGGTTTGCCAATGCCAACTCTTTCTGCGTTTTGGCTTAGCATTGTTTCACTTCTGCTGTATGATGTCAGTCTTGCAATTATTTACAGATGAAATGATCGTGACATCTCCGCTGCGAACTAATGATATCTCAGTTCTGTTTGGGGGGGCTGCTGGCCGTGTTTACATTTACAATGGAAACCAGACATCCTCAGGGAACGTGACAGGCCACTGCAAATCATGGTCATCTCCCTGTCCGGAGGACTGGGTAAGAAAACGTAGAAGTGAGATCAGGACAGGTCGTAACAATCAATTACATCAAATACAAGTATCTCATGCATTCCAATTTGGTTTCAGAAAACTGAATGTTTATGTTTCTGAATCTGTGTGATTTGGCTCTTCCTGTTCTTGAATTACTTGGCTGCTCAGCACCAGTCTTCTATTCTACTAATGTGCTTCTTTCCACTGACTTGCTCTTTTTTCGCCCCTTCTTCAGGCACAGTATGTCCTGGTTTCTCCTGAGGTAAGTAACCAGAAAGCAAACTGCTGAGAGAAACAAACTATTAACTCTAAAAAGATTAACATAATTATAACAAGCAATGTTATTTTGCAGGAACTATCAAGATTTGGGAGTTCTGTAATTACTGTGAAATCTGAAAGAAAGGTGAGAAAAAATTGTTGGTTGCTTCATAGCATCTTTTTACCTCATTTGCATATACTAGCCCACACCTCACATGTATCTTACTCATTTACAGAAGTCTTAAGTGCTTTTCATAATTGATGAGGTTTTCATGTAAGTTACTCTCTGAACTGATAAAACCGTTTCATAGGTGACTGAATAATGGAGTTGCCAGAATGTTGGCACCTGAAAATTAACTGAGAGATCACTTTGAAACAGTCTGAAACCTAAATTACTTAAGAGGTTGCTGAAAGCTTTCATGGTAAATCCAGTGTAGGTGCCAGCTGGCTTTGCTGTTCATGCCAACCTGTGTGCAACATGGATGCTCAGCTGTGGAATAAACCACCCCTTTCATTTACTCTTTACAGGCTCATGGCCCTAGCTATTATTTGCAGTGAACACTGTTCCTATGTCAAGTACTGCCAAGCATAGAGAGGTCCAGTTCTTACCTGAGATTTTGGATGTGTTTGTGCATCTCTGTTTCTCTCAGATGCCTGTTATTTTTTACCAGAAGTCAATCCCTATGTTTCAGCTTGAAGATTACTTAGTGCTTTTTCAGCTGAGGGAAGCCCAATGTCCTGGTTACTCTGACATAACCTATCTGAGAACTGAGGTCCTCCATGTGAGTACTGAGAAAGCCTCAGCACTAGGCTGAGAAGCTATGCCACTGGTTTTCAACAAATGGTGTTTGATTTCTTGCTGTTAAAACATGCAGTGAAGAAACCCCTGGAAATGTAAGTGCTTCTACATGAGGTTAGGGTGCATAATCCACCACCTGAAACACAGTCTGGTTTCTGCTTGACTGTGAGGCTGTTCTCCCAGCCGCTTGTGGTACCAATCCAGTCCACACTCCAGCTTCCTCTATTATCTTACCCCTGAGAAACCGTTTGTATTGGTAAGAGATCTGACTGGCCCCAGCTTCTTGCAGTTCTCCAAATGAAAGAAGTCTGACAAAGAATTTTGTTAACCAATATTCTGATGAGGTAGGTTGCTTTTTTATATGGACAAAATTTGGTTTCCACTAGGGAAGCTTAAGGCAATCATACACTTGCAGATGTTTTGCTAATCCTTGTTCTGTATCTCCACAGAAAGAAATTGTAGTGGCAGCAGAGAGAAGTTCGGTGAAAGCTCGACTTGGTGGAAGGCTTTTTGTCTACTCACTCTAAACTTCATGGTAGCCTTTAAAACAAGGACACAGCTGGTCTTTTAGTGAAGAATCTCTGTAGAATCTATGATACTTTCCTTAACCCATACAAACCAGCAGACAGCAGAATTTTTATTAGATGTTCCAGATGGACACATTGGATCCTAAACAGTAATAATGGAAGAATAGTCACTTTTTTTAAGCAAAGAGGAATATAAACATTCATGGTGGCTTTGACTTATCAAACCAACCAAAGGTTTGTCAGTCACATAAAAGCACAGATTGATTCTGTTATGAGCAGTATTGCTTAACCTGGAACAACTAAGCTGGTCTCAAAACCTTTTAGTGGCTGAAATGAGCTAAATTTTGGTAGCAGTATTTGGCTGTGTAAGGTATGTTCAGTGGTCAGCTTTATAGGTCACTTTTCAGTGCCTTGAGAACTCTGACACAGATCAGAAAATTTAAATGTGATACATAACAATAGGGGTTTGCTGGTGATAAATGTACCAATTGCAAAATTATGTCAGGATTAACACATCCTGGCTGACATCTGACAAATGCAAATCTTTACAATAGTTCTAATAGAAACGCAGCACAAGTTAAGCTGCAGATTGAAAGCGCAATTCTTCCAAAGAAAGTTGTCCCTTCTTGAGTGGAGGAAAATGAGTACAGCCCTTGACCATCCTCACCTGTGTTCTCCCCAGTCACAGTGGCTGCTGAAGCTGGTGCTTGTGCTGGTGCATACTACGCCCCTCCTCAATGACTCTGGTACCAGTACCTAGAAGCACATGCGCTCCCTAATGCTAGAGGCAGCATGCCCCAAGATATCCCTCTCATGGGTTCTGTACCCCAATCCAGGTTGGTCCTTGCCTTTTAGGTGATGTTCAGCATGATTTTACAGGAATGTTGAGTAGGACAGTCATGATACTTAGCATGTACTTGATCTTCCTCATTAGCATAACAAGGACTGTCAAATATTAAAACCAGAGTTAATTAGGCAAAGGCCGTTGTTGAGGCTGCTTCAAAGTTGGGCTGATTGTAAATGACCTTGGCTTATGCCATCTGCCTCATCCACAGTTATCATTTCTATTTATACTCCATTGTATCCATATTCTTTAGAATATTTCACTCTTGACTCACAGAATAACCATTTTTACATGGTTTTGAGGATAAAAATTATGCTTTTATTTTTGAATTCTGAATTGATCTTCAGGAAAAAAAATCACTGAAGTCAGCAGCGAAAGCTTCTGTATCAAGTTCTTATATCAGTATCACTCCTTGGAAAGCACCACTTTTAGAATCACTGAACACAGAAAACAAAACATCACCACCCCAGATTTGAGACTGCAACTGAAATGAGAATGAGAAAGAGAAAATACCACATAGCAAATGTTTTTATTATAATTAAGTTTTGCTTATAATTAATTTGTTAATATTAGGATTTGTTCTACAGAGACTTTGTGCACTTTCAACTTTTTACTACTTTCGTTGATAGAAAGGCCTGTATTGCAAATATACAATTAGTTTAGAATATTTATTCCAGTAGAATAAATACCACAACCCCTTTGTGCTTATGTATTCAGTCACGAAGATATGGCTACCCTTGGATCCAAGATCCTCAATACTTCATAAACTGCATACGGAAACTTTAGTGCAGTCAGGTTGTGTACTATTTTTCCCCAAGAACTTGTCTCCTAATTCAAATGCTGCAAGGCTGCTTAGCCCCTCCAAACACAAGCTGAGGAGGCAAAACTGCATGTAAAGCAAGGGAGCTCCTGTTTACCCAAGCTCTTCAGGGCACTTTTTTGAGAATTTGGAGGGGGAAGGGGACGGTTCCAAAGAAATCAGCCCTACTTCTATTGTGAGATTTAACAAGAGGGTGGGCCTGTAATTCATTCATCCTATGGAAAGAATCCTTATGGACAAATCACATCTTGCCAAATTTACTGTCACATCAGTCCCCCTTTTCTGTGCTTTGCTGACTGAAGAAAGGAAGGACTGACCTTTGACTCAACATCATGCCGTCTTGTAATGCCACCATTTCAGCACCATTGATCTGCACTTCAGAACAAAGAAAAAAACCCTCTTCTCTCTTTTCCCCCTACTCCCCAAACATGCCTTTCAAAAAATCAAACTTCACTCAAAGCAGCTTCTGACTTCCTGTACAAAGTAGTGAGCATCACTGATCAGCACCTAAAGCAAACAAGTCTCAAATCTTTCCACACTGATAACAAACTGCCAGTTGCTTCTAGGAACCTGTCACACTAGCAAATGCTCAGGCGCTGCTCTCACAACCACAAAGCCAGTAGGGTTACTGCCTTTTCTTAGGGACATACCTCATGGTCCATACTCAGCTGTTTCATAGCGTAAAGATCAGGCCAAAGAATAAATATCCTTTTTTACTGATGTTCAACTCACCAGAGATCTAAAAGACAGTGTCACTGCTCACTCAAAATAAGGGAAGGTATTATTTTTGCTGATTGCTAATTTAGACATGATGCATCACAAAACCATCCTTCAGGAAACCTATTCTCTGTGAAGAGAATTTAAAAGGATATATTTAAGATTGATTTTCCCTTGACTCATAAGCCAGATTCCTGAATCTGCAGCTCAGAAACAGAGTTAGTGATGAATGCTGACTGCTGCCATCCTTTAAGCTAGCAAGATTGTTCTCCTAGAAAGAAGTGAAGAAGGAGCTGACATAAACACTTGAAACGAGAATGCCCCCCAAAAAGTAAGGGTATGTGTGTATTTGTGTGGCTGAGTTAGAAAAAATGGGAACAGAGAAACTTGTAAGTGGAAGCTCTGAGTGGATAGGTGAACATTCTAGGGATAGGCCATATAATAGCAACAATGGATAAGTTAATATAATTTAATTGGAGCATCAAGAGCTTTATGTCTGGAAGCACAGTTCATACCTTCCCTTTGCTGCTTCTGCTGCGCCCACTGCTATCTTCCCCCGACGCTGTTTTGGCTGCTGCTGCTTTTGCTGCTTCGCCACCACTTGACCCCTTCCCCATCTTCCTTAAGGTTATTGTATTTCTGTAGTAGTTTACTCTCCTTATGCTGTTATATTTAAACTATAAGAAATACAATGTAATTTTTCCTGACTTTCAAAAAATCCGTGTTTTAATGAGTTTACCGGGGGAGGGATCCACTGGAACCTGATAAAATGTGACACAGCAAACTCATGCTGGAGGTGACAGTACTGTTGAAAGCATGTTGCCAGTTTTTCTCTTTTTCTCTGTAATAATTAAAATCTCATTGTGTGTTTTCTTTGGCACAAAACGTATGCTAAATTAGCAAATGTAAAAATTGTTGCAGTTTTCATTGAGGAAGAACAAACACAAGGGAAGTATCCAAAGTCCACCCTGTAACATAGTCTCTTTATTCCTGTTTTTCCTATTGATTCGTTAATGCACTTCTGCTGAGCCCAAATGCTTCTGATTTAAGGCTGTTCTTTACTTCCACTCTTCCAGCTGCTGGTTGGGATTTTTTCAAAACTGCAGGAACCTAGGCAAAATACAAAACAGCTTGTGTTGACATGAGAAGCTGCCCCATCAGCAGCAGAAGGAAACAGAGGTTCATAGAGGCCTGAACTGATTTTTCTCCTCTCATTTCCAGAACACTGTGGCTTCTTCCACCCTAATCCCCTGTCAGTAGACTTCTCCAAGACAGAGTCAGTATGTGCTGTAGTTTGCTGTCAGCAACACTTGAGGAAAATTTAATTAGTTGTAGCCAGTCAACAATCCGCAACGATCTACTTCTGTCTGCTTCCTGGTGGCAAGGGAGAGTAGGGAAGAGTTTATCTGGGTCTCAATTTTGTCACTTGTAGCAACCTAACTTTTGAATTTACTGGTACCACCTTGTTATTAATATCAGAGTGCAGAACAGTGGTAGATAATACTGTTCTGCAATCTTTGTCAGGAAAGGGTGGTCAACAGAAAAGATGGTCTGTAAAAAATATTGCTAATTTGAAGATGATCTCTATAGGACTCTAAGATGCCATCAGCATCAAGCAAAAAGAAAGACACCTTGTGTGTGTCTAAGGAGCCATTACAAACCTTACACTGGGAGTCAGGACATCACAACCACAGCACACTTCTCCAGAGAGATGCTACAGCTAGCACCTGTAGTTACTGCCCTTTTATCATTATCCAGAATTAGCACATGGGTGGGAGAAAGAGGGCAGCATTTGTTACATCCCTCACTATGAACAGACTGCTGCAGCATCCTGAGAAAGCAAATCAGGGCAGCTTCTAACATTAACCTTAACTTCCAGGTCAAAGTAAACACAGCATGTTTCAGGAGCCTGCAGCTTCACTTCTGGCAACAGCAAACGGTATCTCATTCCTCAAGCGGCGCCAGGGCATCCCATCTCATTCAATCCAGCTAGGGAGAACCTTCTCTTTCATTAAGGAGCACATACCAAGCTGAATTCCCCTATGCTCCATGTCCTACCCCTCTACTACAGCTTGTTTTATGTTTAGAAATATACTGAACATACAGAGTCTGAAGCAGAAGTGCTAGTCAGCCATACTTACGTGAGGAGGTAGTGGAGGTTCTAGGTGCCGCCCAAGGAAGGAAAGCAAGCGTCGCCATATCAGACCACTTCCCAGAAACATAATCCCCGTCACCAGCCAAAATATTCTGGGGTCCTAACAACAGAATGTTTCCATTAGCCATGCAACTCTCTCTTCAGAACAGGGTTTATCCAAATCTCTCATTCTCGACCAGTGATCTCCTTTAAGGGAAGTGGTAAACTACCATCAACAGCTGAGCCCTACCTCAGGAAAAGGGATGTTCTACAGCAAAGCATTTTGTTTAGGAGATCAGAGTATTCTGATACTGTCCCATGAAGGCTTTCCTTCCATTCTTTATCAGAAAGTTTGGAAATTCAACCACTCTCTCTACTGGATTTGGAAAGGAAGAAGCCTTTGCTTTCATATAATCAGAAAATGGTTCGGAACAGACCTTTACAGATCATCTAGTTCCAACTTCCTGCCATGTGCAGGAACAACTTCCCCTAGATCAAGTTCCTCAAGGCCTCATCCAACCTAGTCTTGAACACCTGCAGGGAGGGGGCATGCATGACCTCCCTGGGCAACCTGTTGCAGTCTTATCACTCTCACTGTAAAGAATTTCTTCTTAATACCTAGTCTAAATCTACTCTCTTCCAGCTTCAATCCACTCCCTCCCATCCTATCACTACAAATTCTTGCAGAAAGTCCTTCTCCAGCCAAGAATATGTTTGGCCTTCTGAGCTACAAGCTACAAGTTGCTGGCTCATGTTGAGCTTTTTTATCAACTGACACTCCCAAGTAATTTTTCTCAAGGCTGCTCTCAAGCCACTCCTTGTCTAGCCTGTATTTGTGCTTGGGATTCCTTGACCCAGGTGCAGGACCTTGCACTTGGCCTTGCTGAACTCCACGATGTTGGTTTGGGTCCACCTTGCAAGACAGGCCAAGTTCCTGAGCATGGCATCCATTCCATGCAGCATGCCAACCAGACCACACAGCTGGGTGTCATCACTAACTTGCTAAGGGTGCACTCAATTCCACTGTCCATATTGCTGACCAACATTAAACAACACTGGTCCCAGTACTGACTCCTGAGGAATGCCACTTGTGAATGGTTTACTTTGTTTTGCTTGTTTGTTTGTTTTTTTTGTTTAGAGATAACATATGCAATTGTCAATTTGTACACCCAACACCATTCCAGTGTGGGTATAAACATGTAATTGACAATAGAGTATTTCCTCTCCTGCTGGAAATGCCCTGGCTGCCTGCCAGATATCCTTTTATTTGGGAAACAAAACTGGTCTTTTCAGAAGAACAGATGATCATTACAAAACCCTTAGTACTGCTTTAGTCAGTCCTCATGCAACCATAAATTCATCATTTTCCATGGATATTAACTAGGAAAAAAGGCTGTGATACTGTGCAGGTAGCCATACACTAATCTGCTTACAAAAAAGTGACTACATGAGCACAGGAATCACTGGAGTAAATTATGTTTGCACATAAATATAAATCTGAAGCTTTACCTATGGAAGAATGTTGTACTGAACACAAAATGTACTGTAAGAGTAGGGCCCATGTTTTATGTCACTGATAAAAGCAGCATTCATTCCTTACCTCTTCAAGAGACGACTCCAAGTTCATACCAAAGGCAACTCCTATGAGTCCAAAGAGAGAGAGAGAGAAAGTCCCCATAGTCAGCTGCAAGTTCAGTCTCATCATCACGTTACGGTGGCTAAAGAAGGGAGAAACATCTGTAAGGGGAACCCAAAAGTTGATCTGCTGCCTAAATTCTCAAATTCCATACAGCATGCACTAAAACCAAACAGCAAGAATCAAGCTGGAATTAGGCAACCCAGTGACAAAACTCAAAACAACAGTACAAAAGTAAGATTACCATTTTGAAATTACTGCACCAGGATACCTCAGTAGCCTAACCAGGCTCTTAACTTTTTTTTCTTTTTTTTTTACACTCCTGAATTAAGAGTAAACCTTCCTGAACAGACTTTTATTTTGTCCTCAAATTTGTAGACATTCCCTTTGGTGAATAGCTCCTCAGAAGGACCTAGGAGAAGCCTCGTTTCTCCTGCTAGAGAAAACTGATGCCAATAGAGAGGCTTTTACACATACTAATTAGAGTGTCTTGTTGCTTTGCTTTAGCCAGATCAACTGGTAAGAGAAGCGTTACGCAGTTTCTTGTGCAGTGATTTCAAGTCCATATAAACCCTTGTGAAGATGGAATTCCCCAATTTTCTTTGCAGGCAGACTCAACAATGACTAGGTAGCAATTTAATTCTGTTCAACTTCTGGTGGTCCAACAGATAGGGTAGCTAACCTGTCCAGGTTGATAAAGATTATGCTTTCTGAGTCATCAATCAGCACTCTGAGTTCACGAGCTTCATTTGCAAGATCTTCTGCTTGTCTGTAATAGTTCTCCAGCAGCAGCTCCATTTCCTCTGCATGGTCAATCCCAGATGTACTCTCCTCACTGTAAGTGGCAATATTTTCTGGTTAGCTACACTTTGTACAGAAGTGTACTATTGATGTATTAAGGCAGGGAACAGCCAACAAGAGCACTGTTAGACACTAGATCTCAAATTCCAATCTTTTCAGTGAGTAACTTCCATCAATACCAACCATTTAAAATAAAGGTGTATTTTTATACTCATCAACTCATCAGTATAGGCAATTATTTTGAGTAGTTAGCATTTGATATGCCCAAGCCACACACAGCACCACAAATCTTACTTTCTCATAGAACAAAAAGTTATAAAGTTACATTGATTTTATATTGTTTATAAAGTTTGTGTCACCATAAATGTTTATACTGTTACTGTTATAGACTACTGACAATTTTGAAAAGAGATGCTTAGTTTCCTGAAGTCCTCAAGTGAAGGAAGCTGGTAACAGTGCAGTCAAAACCTCCCAAGACTAAAACATAACCATACAAGCCAACATGCAAATAACTACATGGTGAGAGAGATGTTTTAGGTGTATGTTGAACTAGTTTAGATATAAAATGTTTCAACTAAACACAGTATTTACTGCAAAATGTTTTGGGAGCATGAAGCATCCAAAGAATAAGCATCAAATCGAAGATGCTGCTCTTGTAAGTCAAGTCTGTCAAAGAACTTCATCCAGCTTCACGGTTTAACTGCTGGTGCAGCAGCAGCCTCCTCTGGAGCAGGTATGTTTCTGCCAGGATTGTTCATAATTGATAGATGAAAGCTGAAGCATCTGAGATCCACAAGACCTTAGAAACCATCAGCAAAACCAGAAGATTCTTCATCATTTTTTTCCTTTGTTATATGGTGTCATTTCTCTAGAGAGACTAAACGTTTTCAAGAATCTCCTCCTGACTTTGCCAACTGTTAAAGAAACCTCACTGAAATGTTTTTTTTCCAAGAAAGCCATATGTCTTACTTCCTTGAAGAGAGCCCAATTTTCTCTCTTAAAGGGCAGAAACCTGGAGTTAGCTAGGCTGATTTTGAAGTCTTTCCAACCCTGAAGATTTTATTGCACACAGATGAGAGAAGTTGTAGACCTGGAAGTCTCAGAGCACTATCTGCTGTATTACAGATCAGCTCAAAGTCTTTGACAAGTATGTTTGTATCAGTTCCTCTGTGAATATACAAAAGGGAAAGAGGCATAGGGGCTTAAAAATAACTGCCAGCTAATTTGCTTTCATTAACTAGACCACATCTGTGTCATGAGCCTCCAACAGTCTGACACCTCTTCACACACAGATACAATGTCTGCCTCATCTTGCCTTTCTGGGATCAGCTCACCGTTTCTGCTGCAATTCACCTCAGGTGGCACCTATATGCCCATCTTCCGCCACATGTTAGGCTCATTCAGTTCATCAAATACCAGATATCACTTGCATCAGTCCTGGGTCTCACAAACTGCTAGCCTGCCTGCAAATCTGCTGCTACAGTTAGTGTTTCCTGGTGTGCTTCGTGCATGGTCTGCTTCACTGCATCCTGTAGCATGTCCAGCACTCTCTACACGACCTTCCAGCATTCCCCTACTCTTGTGCAATGGTGTCTGAAAGAAGTGATGATTTCAAGAGTGTAAGGTGACCTTGGTATCTTCCCTAGATGTTCCCTACACATTGTCTACCATAGGGAAGTACCTTGTTTTAAGTCTAAAGACTGTGAGCAAAACCAGGATGAAGACTAGTTGCAGGCTCTGCAGCCTGGAATGCAAGAGCAATCCCACCACTGCTTCAACAGATACATTAGAAATGCAAATTGTGTCTCACTCTGCTGCATAGTTAGTTTCTTGCCCTGTAGAGCTCTGTCTATCTCCCAGTTTCAAACCCAAGCTACTGTAAAAACAGTATTAATATCCACATGCAATGTGGTCAGGTAAAAATTGACTCCAAAAGGCAGATTCTGTTATCTGCTTAAAGATAAACCACATCCAAATGCCTAAGATTTTAATATAATTCAGTTCAAGCCATACTGAGATCCACTAGACATTATCATTTTGCTTTTACATTTTTGTTAAAGCGATTGGTTGTTGTGGTAGGCCTAATAGGCCAAAATAGGCTTATACATGCACTGGCTTGCCCAGACATGTTTTTTCTGCTCTGCCTCTCTGTTTCGGGGAGAAGCAACTGCAGAAAAGAAGACAAAAGAACCTGGAGCCATGGAGTCTGGGAGACCCTGGCTTGCCTAGACTTGTTTTCCTCCTGTTTGCATCCTGTGGTAAACAAAGTACATGCACTTGACTTGTGCCTGCCTCATGCAAGACCTGTGTCTTCCCCAAATTTGAGTAAAGCAAGCCTATGGCTTCACCTAATATGGTCAAGCTTGGCTAACTGCCATTCTAACTGGCTACGCTCTGTGTCCAAAGGCCCATTAGTCTTGGACTGATTTGATAAAACGCAGGTGACCCAACATGCTCTGCTGTTACTATCCATGCTTGCCTGCTGCTGCACGCTGCCATACTTTATAGCATGATGCTTTGCTAAGCTACAAGTCAGCCTTACTGAACAGCCTGGAAACTGCCTGCTTCAAATTTACCAGGAACAGGCTTTAAATCCCTCCACACAATTGGCCTGCATAGCCAGCGTGATATCCGTGCTGAGACTGCACATCACAAGACATCCTGCCTACACCTGAAAGTCTCCCATCAAGATGGGAAGTCCTGGAGGTACACAGATTGTCCAGAGAAGTCAGGACCAGGTCAGAGATCATCTGCCCCTTTTCCCGCATCCTGTGAAGCCTGGGAAGAATCAGAAGCCTTAGTGGCCAACAAGACAATTAACAGAATTCCCCAAGAGCATTTGGGTACTGTCTTAAACTGTCGATATGCCTGCGAGTCTGGAAATAATATATTGTGAGCAAATACTTAAAGCCTCTTGTAATTCACCTAGCCTTCTGCTGTTAAGGAGAAAGGAGTTTTCCTGAGTCCATCAAGTGGGCAAGTAGTATAATCAACCACAAGTGGTATACTGACCAAAAGAAGCTTCTCTTCCAGTTCCATTATGTTTATATATTGCTAGTTATTATATAAAAGAATAACCAGATCTAGAAATAATGTTTCCGTGACCGCTGCAGAAGAACCTAATTATTATTAAAATTAGTGGTTTGGTAATGGTTAGTTTTGAATATCAAAATTAATAAACAATATTAATTTTTAAAATACCATCTCACACTGATTAATATTACAGCACCATTACACTGGTGCTGTTGCAATTTTGCACTGTCTTTCACTGGAATGTGAGAGTGCATCAGGACTACTTCTGCATATACACTCTTCTGAAATGCTGCTCTTCAGGTGCTCAAGATTGCTCCAAAGTTTCTTTCCTTAAGGTTCTGCTGGTGAGCAAAAAGCTAGAGGCAAGGTATTCAGAACACTTCTTACAAAGGCAGTGTGGTGTCTGACCTATTCAACACAAGCTCTAACACTTGCTTCTCAGTTTTTTGGTGAAACTGAAGAGAATTCTTCCACAAAGTGTTAACCTGCATTGAAAAGTTGTTATCTGCTTCTTCTCCTCCTGCCACACTACTGATATCCCATTACATACTAGATGAGATGGCCTGTTATGCTAAGAACTATTTGAAACTGCCTAATGTGACTAGGGCTAATGAAGTCCCTCTCCAACATGGTAAATGTAATGATTTGGAAAGCAGCTAGCACTAGGGTTTAAAAAATTAGAAAGTCTTTTTCCTTTTGCTTTTTGGCAGGGAACACCCAGTTTAGTGTTCAAGTTCTCCTTAAGCGAAACACACTGTTAAAGAAGTATGCGGTTTCAAAATATACATACAATACTTGTGGATCAGTCCATTTAGATAGACAGAGCTCTTCTATTAATTCTTCTTCATCTAAGATCTCCAGAATTGTTTCTTTGAAAACTTTAAGATCTGTTTCCAGTTCTGACAAGCTGAAGAAAGAACAGGCAAAAGGTCAAGTAATCCTCACTGGCACTAGTGCACAAACGTAATCTTTAAATGAATTTGCCAGCCAGCACCCTTGCCAGATGGAGTGGCCAGGGAAAACTTCTTGCAGAGTTCTATAGTTCCTTTGAAAAATTCTCTACAGGCCACACCTTTAGTAGTATCAGTGATCTGTCTGTGGACAGTCACAGACACAAGTGAGAAAGGATTCCGATGTTGTTTTGTAATTTATAAGTCAGAAAAGACAAGCAGTCCATGGCCATGAACCAAGTGCATATCTGCACTGCCATATTAGAGAGGCTAATACATGAAAATACTGGTGTTTTAGTACTAATAACCTTAAAGTGTAGGTCCAGAGGCTAATCTTATTTTATATTATGTGAAGATTCTTGTGATGCTACTTTGTTCAATCAGTTATTACTTTGTTCTTTCAGATGCTGTTTAAGAAGCTCAAATGTATGCCTGACAACTTGGAACAGATCTCCCTTGTCCTGCTTTCCCCCGCATCACCAGCTATTTAATATATTGACTTTTATAAATATGTTGCACAACCCAGCATTACCATAATCTAGAAAATCAATATTAGATACCATTTTTCTAATATTCCACTAATATTATTCTAATATTTCACTGCACACAATTTTCTATGGTCACCTTGCAGACTCTTCAAGGCTTGCTCTTATTTACCTCTTGCCATTTTGCAGGAGAATGTGTAGTTTACTCCTATCCACAGACAAAAGCTTGGGGTCCACTAGAGCTTCCAGTGTCTCAAGGATCTGAGGCTGCAAAGTGTTAAGTCTCCCTTGCAGTTTGCTGATCTAGATAACAACATGATCCTTCATAAGAATTAAAGCAATCCCTTTAGAATGACCTGGGCATCTAAGTTCTGTCTCTGAGCACAGAATTCACAGTAACAGACAGCACAATCTGTTTTCCAGTGCCCAGAAATAGGTGCAATAGGGATAACTTTTACAAGACAAAGCCAGTGAAAAATAGCATTTTATATAAGAGATTTGGAGTGAACTGAAACTCAAAAGCACAAGAATAAGACTGACAAAGTTTAAACCACCATTTGTCTACAAATGTCTCATTAGCATGTACAGATTTTTAAAGATAGCCAGAAATCACTATCAGACCCCTCCTGAGAGTCCAAAAACCTCAGCGCTTTTGAGTGACTTCTATTTCAGCAACAAAACGTCTCTAGAAAGGTACCCTGACTTGTTTTTAATTGCCCAAACGATGGTGAAGCCACTGCATCCAATTATCACTTTCTTGGGACAGGAGTGAAAACATGCATACACACAAACCCATTCAAAAAAATGAAGCAACAAAAAGCAAAACTCAAAAAANCCTACAGCAAGTGTGAAATACATATACAAATGTATAGAAACATTAATGCTGTAATATCATACTGTCCTTTCTATGAAACAACAGCTTCCAAAATAATTTAAATAAAAATTAAATAGCTCACCCAATACTGCAGGATTGCTTCTATGGCTCGGAATTCAAAAGGCAGGGAATATGTAACTAGTTGGCCTTCCCCAGCCAGCTGAGATGCTAGTTCATTGACAAGCCAGTGCTCCAGACTTAAATTACGATAATCTAGTATCAGAAGAAACTCTGGTGTTATGACAGCCTTCAAGAACTGAAAAAGACGGTATATACAGGAGCCTGAGAAAAAAATACTCTGTGAGGATTTTTCATAATTCTGTAGGGTAATGGATAAATTAGGTTTTAATAAAGCAACTCTTCACATAATCCCTTCAGGTAGGAAAACAACAAAAATCTAACTACAAACAAGTGGATTCCTCACGGTTCACACACAGCACTGTGCTAGTGGTGGTACACTCAGAAAAGGCTTCTCACAAATCCTTACTTTTGACAATGTTTCTCCTATGCTCAACTAGGAACAAGGTCATTAACATACACTGTTGGGAAACCCGTACCTGTGACTGCTAGGCACAGTTCCAAAGACACATTTACTGCAAGACTGCATGCCACAGGAAGCTGGTATTGAAAGAACCACCATGTAAGAAAACGTGTTAAGTATAAAACACAGCTCAAGATCACACAGGGAAACCATTACCTCCATTCTCAGGATAATCTTGTTGTTCCTAGTAGCAATGCTCAATAGGTGCTGAAATCTTAAATCCCGAGCCTGAAGACCCAATTCCTGATACAATTCAGTTTTCTTCTTTTCTATCATAGGAATATTTTTAGATTAAGACATTTAGGGCAAAAGCATACATGTTCTGAAATTGTGTCTTAGCGTGCTACTAAGTCCCACAAAAGGAAAATAAGACCCACGATATCTTTAAAACTGTTTGCCTCCCATTGATTCCTCAACAGAATTTAGTTTTTACAAAGGTCAGGTGAGTGAGTGGAAAGAAAAAAAAAACCATCTAAATGTAGAAGTTTCCCATGACAATTAATATTCTGTCAGAAACCAAATGAGTTGTTTGAGAAAGGACATGTCATTCCACAGTAAGGGAAACACAAGGCAGGGAAAGTAGCATGCTGGTCAAAAAATGAAAATATAAAGTAAAAATTAACTTCCTATGAGAAACAGTATATGCTATTTTCAAAATATTATTAAAGAATATATAAAAATGGTAAAATTTAACATGCTAAGAAGAACAACAGAAGGCACCAAACCAGAGGAAATGTTGGCAATATCCCAAATAAACACAGTGAAGTATCCCGGATTTTCTACCCCATGTAGATACATAGATAAACAAAACCCATACAAACAAACTATAATGAAAACTTACCAAAACAGGTTGTATTTCCCTCTTTGTCAAGCTTCATCTAAAGGAGATGGAAAAAAATTGTTCAGAGAGCTAGTATAAAACAAGAAATTCTTAAAACTGTTTCCAGAAGTCAAATGGAAAATACATTATAAAAAAACCCCAACTTTTTATGCCCTCTCTTCACAGTTGATATCAATTAAGAAAAATATTACACCAAATTGACATTTATTTCACTGTGCTTTTATACACATGGGACAAAAACAGTGTCATCTGCATGACCACTTTCCTATGTAAACTTTTGAAAGAAGGTATTTACAGAGAACAGAATAGAACGGATGAGACTATTTCATCTGGAAGTGCCTTACAATGATCATTTATTTCAACTGCCTGACCACTTCAGGGCTCACTAAGTTAAAGCATGTTATTAAGGGCATTGTCCAAATGCCTCTTAAACGCTGCCAGGGTTGGAGAACTGACCACCTCTCCTGAAAGCCTGTTCCAGAGTTTGAGCACCATCTCGGTGAAGAAATACTTCCCCATGACCAGTCTAAACCTCCCCTGGTGCTCTTTTGCTCATAAACCACGCAGCTTAATTCCATATTACTGGGAGCTGTTCATGAATTAAACATGCCTGAGGATACATTCCACTACAGATTCAACAGATGGTCAGAAGGATCATGGTGCAGGACTGCTTCTCATTCTCAGCAAGAAGGCTTGGCTCACCTTCCCTCACGGGCATTACTGACACCAGTGAAGCAGTTTGCAAATGGCTTTCAAACCCCTTTTGAACCAGCCAACCAAACCTGTGCAGAGCTGCCTTCCCCTCAAATACCAGGCTTGTCTGGAACTGCAGCTACCAAGACACGGGAAAAACATTTGTAAAGGCATTCACGAACCTGACTGCAGCACTTCAAACAGCTGACCTGCCTTCACAATCTAAAAGAACTTCCCGGGGATGCTTGATGATAGAAAAAAAATCTTGATGAACACTGTATACAGTAACTGGTCAAGTCGGAGTACCTTACACCAACAATTTTGAACTAGGAGCTTTCTCTGAGAGATTAATCCATCTGCTTCTACGATACGTTAAGGAAAGGGAAAAAAAAAAACCAAAACCCCACAACGAAAGTGCACCTCATCTTGCAAAAGCCGCCTGCATTGATGAAAACATCTGCACCTACTTACCACTGCAAAAACCGGAGACACACTAGCTAAGGTGGCTTGGGAGGCCTCTGTCGTGGCATGTCGATAAAATTCACCTGAAAAAACACAAGACATTGCTACTTCCAGCACACTGCACACCTCCAATTACGTGGTGCTCTGCTATTAAGCCATCTGCAGAACGCACTGGCAGAGAAGCGAAGCAGCAATGATCGTGAGAAGGCCTCTACGAACTTGACACCCGCCCGGCAGTGGCGTGGACGGCAGGCCGACACAGCAGGCGCAGCTACTGCCGGTCTGCCTTCCCAGTCCCTAACCATGGTGTTCTTCATTCTCCCTCCCTGACGCCGCCCGCAAACCGAGAGCTGACCGTAAGGGGCGACCGGCGACAGGGCAGCCTCAGGCCGCCACTTACCCGCCCAGCGCAGCCCCCGCGCGCACGGCAGCCCCGCGGGCCGGCCCCGGCTGGGCAGCGGCCCCAGAGCGGCCCTCAAGGCAGAGCCACCTCCCGCCCAGCCGCGGGGGCGGCCCAGGGCACGGCGGAGTACACCGGTGCGCAGCATCGGCGCACCGCACGGCCCGGCCCGGTCCGCTTCCTACAGCGCAGTCGCGGCGAAGGAGGAGCCCGGAAGCCTGCGGGGTTACCGCTGCGCTGCCTGGTAAGAGAGGGGCAGGGCTATCCGCAGCACTTTACGACTACCCTTGCCGGCAGGGCCGGAGATCGCTACTGGTCTCGCCGTGTGCGCGTAGAGTCGATTACCGAGCGGTGGCTTAGGCCTGCGGTGCCCAAAGTGCTCCCCCAGCAACCTCCCTCGGCACTCTTTCACCCCGTTTCCTTTCATACTATGGCTAGTTACTTGGGAGGAAAAACCAATACCAGCCTCACTACAACCTCCTTTCAGGTAGTTGTGGAGAGCAGTAAGACCTCCCTTTAGCTTTCTTTTCTCCAGACCCCAGTTCCCTCAGCAGGTCCTCACAGACATGCTCCAAGTCCTTAATGTGACACCTAGAACTGAACACCGTACTCGTGGCCTCTCCAGGACTGAGTACAGGGCTATAATCACTTCCCTTCGATCCCCTCATCAAAATAATTAATAAATATATTAAACAGAACTGGCCCAAATACTGAGCTCTGGGGGTCACCGCTTGTGAGTGGCCTTTACCTCTATTAATCACAACTCTTTGGGCCCAGCCACCCTGCCAGTTTTCAGTGCCGTGAAAAGTGCATCTGTCCATGCCACGGGCTGCAAGTTTCTTGAGGAGAATGCTGTGGGAGATGGTGCAAAAGGCTTTACTAAAGTTCAGGTAGACAATGTCCACAGCCTTTCCCTCATCCACTAGGCACATCACCTGGCCATAGAATGAGATCAGGATGGTCAAGCAGAACCTGCCTTTCATGAACTCATGCTGGCTGGGTCTGATCCTACTGTCACCCTGCACTTGCCATGTGAGTGCACCTAAGATGAGCTGCTTCATAATCTTCCCGGGTGCTGAGGTCAGGCTGACAGATGAGTTAAGTTCCTGGATCCTCCTTTTGGCCCTTTCTGTAGATTGGTGCCATGCTGGCAAGCCTCTGATTGTCTGGCACCTTCTCTGTTAACTATGACTCCTGGTAGATGACGGGAGAGTGGCTTGGCAAGCTCCTTCACCAGCTCGCTTAGCACTCTTGGGTGAATCCCATCCAACCTCATAGACTTGTGAGTATCCAGGTGGCTGTCATGGTCTGGAGGAGAGAGATTTAAAATATCTCTGTCAGGAGGAGTGAGATTTATTCTTATATACTTCCATGTTATGGAATTAAGGTACAAGTGAGACCAGATATCAACAGCAAGAAGAAAGCCAGCAATAAGTAAAGAAATTTAACTGTTAACCAGTAAAGGTAGCATATTTTACTTCCTTCTCCCTGAAATTGCTCTCTTTGTAATGGTTAACTGCCCTGTTGTAACTTGCAGCAGGGGGGTAATTTTCCCATCAGAGAGGTAAGATAGAAGGAAAGAAGAATTCCTTCCATCACTTGTATTGAAATCTATTTGAAAGAATCATTACTGTACACTAAATTCCAGGCAGGAAGGTCTAGGCCAGTTTTTAGTCTTAGGATAATCAATGGGGAAAATAGGCTGTTAAAGGATTTCAGTTTGAATTTTAGGCATTTTTTGTCTATTTTCTCTCCCATTTTATGGCTCCTTGTACCCAAGGTGTGGCAAAAACCACGCAGAACCAAAGTCTCTGTATTTTATTATGCAGCTTTCTGCAAAGAGCAAAACACATAGCATTAATAATTAGAGCCAAAAGCCTAAGGTGCTTTCATGTAAAGAAAACTTATCTATACTCAGGATTTGTTTGGACACAGTAGAGACTCATCTGCTCATTGGAAACACACAGAAGACTCATGATTGTTATACAATTTTTAATAATCTGAGGGAATATAAAAAAAAAAAAATCTACTGTTCTTATAATACAATATCCAAAGTTACTTCCTGAACATTGGACAGTCTGGAGATGTTTGGCTGAGAGTTAGCAAGGAAAACACAGCTTTGAGTGGATCATTTGTTCATGTAGTCTTAAAAAGAGGTTAAGGTGAAAATGGTGTCAGGATGATTTTATGATTGGATGTATTGATCTGTGAAATCAAAGGAAGTGTTTTGATTATGGTAAAGGTTAGATCTGGTCCTTAATATGTATATTAATGTATTCTACACGCTGCAACAGATCTACTATGTCAAATTATAGAAATGGACTTAGGAAACAGTGCAACGTTAACCCAATTTGACTTTACATTATGCTCTTTAAATTGCAATTATTTAACATTTTCTGTCTGTTGGTTTTGTTTTATTCTGTTCAAACACTTTTGTTGAAAATTGTGCTCAATGATATTCTGAATTATCAGGATACTGCTCACGGTGTATTTCATTTTCAGCTTAGTTTACTGTGGCAAGTCACCTCTGAGTCTTATTAACTGAAATTATCCAGACAGAACTGCAGGTCTGGGCCAGACCACCAAACGGGTGGTAATCATGAGATGTTAATAATGAGCCAAAGGCAAAATCAAGCACCAAACAACTCCATCTCCAGACAAGAAAGCATCTATCTCTGGGCAGATAGTTTGAAGCAGTGTAGAAACTGCCTCTGTCAAGTGTGGGGGCACCTGGCTCAGGTGTGGGACCCTTGCTCCAGTTCCCTTTGCCCCGCGTTGCTTCTTGTCTCTGGGCATGCCGCCTCCTCGCTCTCCTTGCCCCCAGCCACCCGTGTTTGTGCCGGCCTCTGCATTGTGCTCATCCTAGTATAGCTGCTGGCTCTGAGTCTGCCGGGCTTCTGCCAGGCTCTTGCCGGGGGGGTGGAGGGGACGAGCACACTCTGGGTAAAGTTTCCCGTGGAAACCATGGTGAGAGCAGCAAGCTGCTACTCGGTGGCAAAGCCATGGTGAGAGCGGCAAGCTGCTACTCGATGGCAAAGGCGGAGGTTAAAGACTATGGTAGGCTGTGGATCTTCATGCAACGTCTTCGTTTTGCCTGGCTAAATGTAATCCCCGTTAACCTCCCCGGGCACCAGGGAGCAGCAAGAGCTGGTTGCCTAGGAGGAGCCGCTTTGCAAGGCTGAGCAGAGCAGTGCCGCAAGCCTGGGGGAGGCTGTAATCCCTCCCCGCGGCGCCGGGCTCCCTCCTCTGCCTCCCTGGAGGTGGGCCCTGGTGCCCAGGCTTCGGCGTGAGTGTGGGCGCTTCACCCCAAGCAGGGAGTGGTCAGGGCGGAGGCGAGAGGGTGCTCGGGCAGGAGCCCTGTCCCGTGTAAACAGGTGCAGGCAGCGCGTTGCAGTGCCTGGGCTGCACAGGAGGTCCAAAGCCACCAAGCATGACAAATGCAGGCACGAAGGGGTCGTGGCTGTCGCAGCCGACGGTGAAGAGTGTGCTGGTGTATCGCAACGGGGACCCTTTCTTCCCAGGGCGTCGTATTGTCATCAACGAGAAGAAAGTGTCCAACTTCGAAGTGTTCCTGAAAGAGGTGACGGGCAGGGTGAAGGCACCCTATGGAGCTGTGCGTAACATCTACACCCCCCGAGGCGGGCATCGCGTTCGGCAGCTGGAGGAGCTTCAGAGTGGAGAGCAGTATGTGGCTGGTGGCAGGGAGGCCTTCAAGAAACTCAAGTGAGTGGCTAAAACGTAACACAAAATTTATCTGGAACCTGGGTATCAGAATTTGGACTTTGCTACTGTGGAAATACTTCATAGTACCCCTTTCCCCCTCCCCCTTTTATTACGTATTGCAGAAAGAGGATTCAAAGGTTATGAACCATGCCAAAAAGGAAGGGTACTTGTAACAGATAAAACCGCAAAAGGGCTTTAGAGGGGACCCACAAAAAGGCTGCTGTTGTGATTAATTGCAAAGTGCCATCTCCTTGGCAAGATGCTAGAGGAGAAACAGCCCTTTAAACTGAAGGAGCAGTGGCAATGACCTTTTGTTGTCATGTGTGTGCCTGACTGAGGTGTCAGTGTTTGTGCTTGGTGGTAACAGGGAGAAATCTGCCAAAAGATGTAGTATTGAAAGCTCTACCATGGAGTTGATGAGCTTGGTAATTTAATTCCCAACACTTCCTTTCTTGCTTATTTGTTGGAAGTCTATTCCAGGCTATTCAGGCTATTATGGTTGCTATGTACAACAAAGATTTGTAAGTATTAGAGGTCAAGGAAGAGAACACTTCAAGAAATGTCGACCTAAGGGAATTAATTGGTAACAGCAAATTGCTTGATATGTCCTTTAATAGTATATCATGGAGAGGGAAGACAGGATGACTTGAGATTTTCTGAATTACTGCATTCACAGATGGAGTTCTCAGCTGTTAGTATTTATTTACCTAGTTTATATTGGTAGTGCTTTTATAATGCTATTTGAGACAGGTTTCAGTGCTTAATGTTGATCGTGTCCTTAACTGGGTTGTAAACAGAATGACAATTAGAGAGGCATCTTAGCCAGAAAGTCAGAGGAGGGGTTGATTGAAATGGACAGTTTTTCTGAATGGAATTGAAAAAATTAAAAGAAAAGAATGTATGTTTGTGTATGTGTCACCAGCAAAGATAAAACAGTTGGAGCTGTGGGAGACCAAAACATCTGCCTTAAGGAAACCAAGTCTGGGCCTGATAGCAAGAATTTTTTTTTCCAGTGATGCTTGTTGGATTCCTTCATTGCTGTGATAGACTAGAGAGGAATTTTCTTTGCCACTGTTCTTATGTTCTCCTTGAAGTAATGCACAGATGCCCAGAAAACAAGAACCACAGTCAGCAATTTTTGTTAGAGGATGTTGGAACTATTTAATCTAAATAATTTATTTATTTTAATTATTGTTGTCTTTAAGACTTCTTAGTTTTTGGTGTCAAGAGAACTTGTTCTTTTTTACGTGGGGAAGCAGTTGTTTTTTACACTTGAGGCTTGGACATTTTTTTTTTTTAAAACCTTGTCCTACCTTGCTGCATTTACCTTTCCCAAAGCATTGCCATGCACTTTCACAGATTGCCTTGGAATCTTTGCTGTGTCTTACTGTCTCCACACGCTGAAGTCTTGAAACCATTGTGACCATTACATGTTATCTTGATAAATAATTGTCATTCCTTCAAAGAATGAATTATGTGTTTTTTTTCATTCTTCTTTCTTGTTCATTCCTTCCTTCACTCAAGTCTTGTGAATTCTCAGATTTGGCCAGGCAGGAAAGTGTCCTCTGGCAAACAAATCTTACTCCAGTCTTAACTACAGAGTGTGATGTTACTTGAGGGTTGCAGATGTATTGTAAATTCTGAGTTCTTTTGATGAGCCTGCACTGATACTTTCCAGTCAAGCCTGACGTTCTCAGCTAGGATCTTCTAGCCTTAAAAGCCTGTCAGTGCACCTCTGACTTCCCAGTGGAAGTGGACATAGGGACAACCTGTAACAAGTGCCCATTACATAAATTTGTGTTAGATGCTTCCAGCATAGAATAGATACTCCCTTGATTGTTGTTCTTACACATGGCTCTCGGGAGGAGATTCTGAAAGGTGCTGCTGTACTGACTTATAACTGCTCATGAAGGTTTCTCTTCCTACAGTGCTGAGAACTGGAATCATCTTGCAGTATCAGCAGTTATTTGGAGCAGCATTCTCTGGAAGAAGCAGTCTTGCGGCTCTCTGTGTGCTGAGGAGGGAGTTAGTGTAATCTTAGTACCTGGACAGTTGCCTGTTTGACAGTCTATGGGTTACTCATGCTTGAAGGCTTATTTAATTTTCTTTCTCTGGGAAGGCAACATACAGCTAATCCATCACTATCTTTTAACTAACACTTTGGTGTTAATGGAGTGTTATTGTGGGAGTATGTGCTCTAGGAGAGCACAGTTTTGTTTAAATGGAAGTGTTTTGTTTTCTTGTGCAGTTGAGGCTTGTGTTTAATCACAAAATTATTTGCAGATGCTGTTGGTTCATCACAGCTGTGAGAAACCAGAATATAGTGTTCGGTTATGACCATGCCCTGTTAAAGCACAATATTGTAGATCCTTTTAAAATTTAGCTGATGCCCTGGGTTAAACTTGGTTTTGGGGGAAAGCTTTAAATCTATTAGAGACTTACTGTGAGAAACCAAGAGGCGAGATGATGACTTTGGAAACTCTGGTAAGTTGATACTGTGCTGAGATTTATTCATCCACTTCACAGTAGTATGTGAGTGTCTTTCTGACAAGTTGATTGTTGATGGTCTGTTCTAATCACCAGTGGCTTCAAGGTAAATGGTTAGTTCTCCCTTGTCTTTTGTGCTAAGCCAGAGGCATAGCCTGTAGATTGATATTAATAGTTCTTCAATAAAATCTTGAATATATTTAGCTTTTATGTTATTTTGAAGCATGATGAACCTAAAAATTAATGTTTTTTTAAAGTATAAAAATATTTGTATTATGTAAGTTAGATGTTTCTGTAAATAATAAAAACTGCTTTCATTCCACAGCTATGTTGACATTGGAGAAACAAAGAAAAAACCTGCTGAAGTCAATAATGAGGTAGGATTTCTGATATATTTGTGAAGTTAGCCTGCACTTAGTGGCAGGCCTACATTTATTTCCATTCTTTTAAGTAGATATTAATTATGTTTAATAATAATAAAATTACCCACCATTTGGAACATGCTATTTGAGTGATCATTACTCTGGCTGCTCTGATCATGATGTGCTGAAAGTCAGGCAGAAAAAGATGGTGAAAGTGAAAATTTTGGGAGTTTTAGACCAGCAAATTTTCCTTAAAATTTGCTATTTTCTCCAGAGAAGGGAGATTTGAAAAAGTCACACTTAGTTGAAATGCTTTTCCTGGTCATTGCCAGTGTTGGTTGTAAACTTCTAGTTATCTCTAGTCTATAGTTCTTCAAGCTCACCTGTTTCTCTTGAACAGTACTATACTGTAGGCTGAGGAGATAACTGCAGGCTTCAAAAACACACTGTATGTGGATTTTTTTGGGAGAACTCTGCATTATTTTTACCGTTTTACTGTATATGAAGATAGCAGTGTTTCCCAACAAACATTTGAATTGCAGCTTCTGCCTGACAAGAAGCATCTGCTCACTTGTTTTGCAGTTTCTTTTTCCATTTGCTCTCATGCTGCATTTCCAACAATTTAATGGTTTGTGTAACAGTTTTCTCAGGCAGTAGGCCCTGAAACTGAGGCCTTAGTGCCCTAATGACATTTACTGTGAAACTTGGATACTTCTTATTCGGGGGCTATGAAACAGGAAACTTACATTTTATAATTAAGCAAAATATTTTAACCCCTATTTTTTTCTTTCAAATGGGTACAGTCAACAGGAAGATGAAGTTGAGATTTGTTATGCTATTATACGTACCATATAAATTTACTCTTAAGTTGGATTTTTTCCCCCTCTGTTTATTTAAACAATCAACCATAACATTGTAGAGATAGTTTTGGTGTTTTTTTGGTAACCATCCATATTTCTCTCTTGTTTGCATCTTTTCTATAAAGGAAATAGAACAATTTTTTAAAATCCAGGAAAAGTTAGTTGAACACGATGAGGCAGCAAGGTTATACCTATTGCTGACATGTATATGAAACTGAGCAACATACCTTTGCATTTGCACTGAGCTTTCCATTGTCTTTCATTCATAAATTCAATTTTTAACCTCCAACATATTCTTGTTCCATTCCTGAGTCTCTTCTGATCAGATTTTGTGAGTCTCGCTGAAAGTGTTTGTTTGCAGGATGCACAGGCAGGAAAACAAGCAATTCATCTCACTTTTAATTGTGACCTATGTAAGAGATTATAGTTTCGAGGGGTGAGGTAAAATATTTGTGTAGTAAAAGTATCACACTTACCTGAATCTTCAACATATGAAACATGAACCAGTCCCTGCTTTGTACATATGACCAGTCTTTATTGGTTTCCCTGAACACCTGAAAGCATGAGAAGCACTGTATTTTATGACGGCATCTGGCTGAAAAAGTAAATTATTCTTACATGTCCAGGACAAGAATAAAAAATGCTTGAAGAAACTTTCTAATTATCTGTGAAACTATCATGGTTTGCTTTCACTATTCTGTGTGACTCTGGATAGTGTCTGATGTGTCCTTTGCTAAGAATGTCTCATAGGAGATCCTTAACTAAATATCCTTACCAGAAGAGTTTGCAGGACAACCACAGGCTTACTACTTTAAGGCTAGTTTTAAGGCTGATTATGTTCCTGCAAATCTTTATAAGATTTTATGATAAAATAGAAATCTCGTGTAGTAGAAGTGGGAAGCAGTTGTAGAAGTTGTGGGGTATTTTCGCTTAAGATTGCATGTTTGGTAAGAGAAGTTTCTATTTTTCCTTCTGGAATCTGTGCTTATTTTATATTAACACTTTTGGCCATCTCTCAGGGCTTTGAAGTAAACCCTTATAAAACATCTGTTATCTCCACTTTCTTTCTTCCTATTTGACTTAGGTTTGCAGCCTCCACAGTCTCTGTGGAGAGCTTGAGAGAGGAGTCATGAAAGTGAGATGAAACCGAATAATAGTCTACAGATTTTTATCTGGGATTACAAATTACAGAATGGTTTTCATGCCCAAATAATTTAGTCCTATGAATAATTTTCAGGGGGCTAGTAAAAGAATTTTTAATGGGTAGATATACTTGCATTAAAACCAATGTGAGGAAGCAAGTTCTAGTTTGTGGATTTTTTTTTTTCCCCAGGCATTCACTTAGAAATCAAAAAAGGTAGGTGTAATTTTTGGGAACAGGCAGGGCAGCAGTACTTTGATTCAGCCAGATTTGCATGAGCAAGCAAAAAAATCCTATTTTTCCATGGGCCCTCGTGGCAGTCTTTTATGTTAATCCATAGAGGTATTTTGCTTTCATAAGGCACTATTTTAGATTGAATTTCAGAAACCAAATCCTCCCCGTTTGTTTCATTACAAGAAAAAAAGAAACAATATATGTGTTAATTGACAACACTGCTAAAGAAGAAAAAAAAATGTATGACCTGGTCCAGCAAGCACAGCAAGACGTAATTTGTGCCTTGTCTCAATGAGTTCAGTAGGAAGGTTACCATGGAGTTATGCAGGTACAAAAAATCTTGTGGACCATGTCTGAGTGGGCTGTGATGGGGACAGGAGATGAAAAAAAATGAATAGTTATTTGGTTGGTTATTTGGCTCACTTGCAGCTTTCTTGGACTCCTTGCAGATCAAGGACCAGTGTACTAGATGCTGAATTAAAAAAAAAAATCACTGATGGACTCTTCGGGTAACGTTAGAGTGTGTTTTCAAACTGATCTTCGTCAGGGCAAATTCTGCTATGGTTCATGCCACTGGAGGATTTTGTGATCTGTCATGAGAGTGGTCTGGTGTCCAGAACATTAATGTGGGAACGCTGATAAATTATATTGTGTTCTAGAAACATCTGGAAGTTTGGGGCATAAGAGAAAAAGGAAGGAAAGAGGAAAAAAAAAGAAAAAAAAAGCAGGTCACCTGAGCACCAGAACAGAGAAAGCAGAATTTGCCTGTCATTGTGTGTGTTGTAAGCAGTGTAGGGATAGCATCATGCAACTCAGGGGAAAAAAAAAAAAGTTATTCTTGGGATTGAGAAGCAGAGGAAATGTGATGTGTTCTGGAGCACTGAACAGGCTGAGTGCCTGGGCAGATGAGGCCATGCCATTGCCTGATTTATCCCAGCAGATCTGGCCTTTAATCTGATGCGCCAAAACTATTGACAGTTCCCAGATGAAACATTTTTCTGTCCAGTGCTTAGATAGATGGATTGAGCCTTACCCCTAGATGCACAGGAGATATGAACTTAATTTCACTTATCATGGCTGAACAGGAGGGTGATTTCCCTTGGAGGTGAACATAGTGAGTTTAAGCACTTTGGAAATTTTATAGGAGCTTTTCTGTCTAGAAGACTCCCTAAATTAATATGTGACTGGCATAGTTAATTTCTGACTCACCGGTGCTTTATGTAGCCTGAGAAGTTTGTGTACTGCTGTGGTGTTGTGACCTATTTCCATTCAGTTAATAGCTGTTTGAGTGGTGCTTTGTGTCTGCCCTGGTAGGAAGGCTACTAGGCTCCTGCTCAAGGCTGCTTTGTGCTATCCAGTGTACCATCTAGCAATGCAAAGTAACCAGGAAAACACAGATTATCCAGGTTAATTACTGTATACAGTAACTGAGCTGGTTTCCTGCTGACCAAACACCTCAGTGAATTTGGTTCTGCATATTTCATTAAAGTGTATAAAAATGCCCACTAAAAAAAAGTCATGTTTGTATGGAATAGGTGAGATAAGATGTTTCCTGTACTCTAGTAGCTTTAGAGAACTTACTGCTCTAATTTGCTTTTGACCACTGAACCTTGAACATTCCTTTCTTTCACATCACAGGATGGTGATGGTGTGTATAAATGAAGTTTTGGTTCTTTTGACCCCAGTTCTACCCTAAGGGGAAGCAAATATTTGTTCTCAATTTTTCCTGGGCACATTGATTAACAAACAGGCCATTGTAACAAACTGGCAAAGCCATGGCTCATTGCATGAGCTGATAAATTTGGAATGTGACATCGTGTTGAAATATTTAAAACTTCAAAAGGTTAGTTATAAAGTAACATAAGTAATGAATGAGATGTTCACAGCATCCAAGGCTATGTTAATACAACAATAAGAAAGGTCAGCTCTTAAACCTGTATAAATCAAACCAACCCAGAACATCTGTTTCAGGGAGGTCACGTTTTTTGACTGTTCTACTGCCATCCAGTATGGCTTTGTGTGCAATTGTCCCATTTGATAGGGGGAACTTCTGGTAAGAAAAGGCAATAAATCAAATAGTCATACCATTTGTTAGCTAGGATCCTAGTGTCTTCATGGCAGCATGTGAAAGTGCTGCCAGATCTTTGGTGTGTCTCCTAGTATTTAACATACATTGGAAGGAAAAGAAAAGCTAAGAATGACACATTTCTGTTTGAAACTATTCTCAAGTGCATAAAACTCACCTTTTTAGAAGCTAAATATGCAATATGGCCAGAGGACAATTAAAATGCTGTTTAATGAGATGCATTTTTTACTGATATGTAAGGTTTGATTCTCTCAAGTGTCACACACCTCTTGCAAGACCTGAGTAGGTGACAGGAAGCTGCATGGTTTACCAGGTCTGTACCATGTTCCAGTCTACATTTGAAAAACTGAAAAGTAGAATGTAGCATTTTTAGAGGAAAAACCTTTATGCCTTGTGGTCAGCAAATGTGTTCACAGCAACCAGATGAAATACACATAGTTTTTGTAGATTTACCTTTTAGAGATTATGGGTTTTACCTTTTATTGATTAATGCTTTTCTGAATAAAGATGTGAAAAACATTCTTCTTTTACCTGTATATTTCAAACCAGTGTGTGGGTTGTTTAGAGTCCCTATATCAATAGCCATTCTCAGTGATGCTCTCCCTGTAATACCAAATACATAACTTTTCCTCCCAATTTAACACTTATTTGAGTTACAAGCACTGCATGAGCAAGCCCATCTGTTGTGTTCTCATGAACAACATGGTTTTAGTTGATCTTCAGCCTTTCAGGTGGTCAGCTGAACAGAAACATGAGAGAAAATTTAGTAGGAAAAATTGTATTAAATTGTTGTATACACACACATCATATATGTGGTTATGCACACTCTAATTCAAAAAGGCTTGCAAAGCTGTCTTTTGTATGTGGACATGATAATATACATGAGGTAATGGTTTGGCTACTGATAATTTTGGTTTTTTTTCCTTTGCCATCAGTCAACAGTGGAAGATGTAAGTACCTAAAGTAGGTTGGTTGATGCTTTGCCTGCATTTGCTGAGTGTTTTGTTCCTATTTGCTACATTTTGTGTACATTTAGCATATTTTTTTAGTATAAGAGAAAAATGTGTAAAATGTTATAAAGCAGTGTGAGCGTGGCAATTTTTTAACCATGTTTCAGTTAGATGCTGATCTGCATCCTGGCTGTTAGGATGTTAGGAGGCACACAGCTACAGCTACCATTCAGCAACTTGAGTTCAACCACAGTGAATTATGACCGAAGATGAAAGCTGGGCTCTGAGAGACTTTGTGTAGAATGTATTCTGAAATTCTGGTGTTTATCAAGATTTCTAACCCTGCAGATTGATCCCTACTCTCAGAACTTTGCTAAACAAAGCCGTTTAGCTGCTTTGTTTTTCCCTAACTGTGCAAGGTGCTTTACAAAACTGTGTCACAGGTGTAACTCCTCTCTGAAGCAGAAAGACCTGTGCTGCTGTTGGTGTAAGAGGCACTGTGGGAAGTAACAAATTCTTTGTAGAATAGAAAGGTCAGAAGTATGTGGTTTTGAGTGTCTGTGATCCCATGGTGTATTTCCAGCTGTGTTTGGCTCTTACTGTCTTGGAGATTCTCATTTACTGATTGTCTCCAGCTTACTTAAAAGTTCCTTCTGAGTCAGCTGTGGTATGTTTTCTCCTTTCTTTTCTCTTTCCTCCTCTAAATACTTTGTGTTGCTGCTGCATGTTGTCATTTAATCAGAATCTCATCACAAGTTATGGAATATTTGCAGTGTTTTTCAGCAAGATATGGAAGCTGCCCTTGAATGGGTCTTATCAAACAAGGTGGAAACATATGAAATTTAAAGATAAAATCATAATGGGGCCAGATGGTTGCTTAATGTAACTCTGCTTATGATTGCTGACGTAGAAGTCCTGATTTACAGCAGCTGAGAATGTGTCTGATGAAGTTAAAAGCAAATAAAGGGTTTAGGGGGCTAGCAATGCTGCCCTCTCAATGTAAGAACACATTTTCACCCAAGAAGGCATCACTGTTAATACATAACTCTGCAGTGCCAGAGGGGTCAGGCTGTTCCAGACACTGCAGTGCTGTGGCACCTCCTACAAACAAAGTAAGAGCAGAACTATGTATTTGTTAATTAAGTCCTGGATCAGGTCTTCCGCTAGGGTGGTTTGGCATAACTCCATATACTTCAAAGGGAGTAGACTGATTTGCAGTGGCTAAGCACTTGGTCTTGTATTGATCTGTATTTCTGTGTATTGAAATTACGTGGCTTGCTTTTCTTAATCATAACTAGTTTAATGTTGCTCAGGCAGAAGTTATTCTGAGTGATGGTAATTTGAAGACGATGAAAAAAACCTGAAGGTGGTCAGGTTAATTTTAAGAATAGTGCAGAGGGTGGGGTATTTTGGTTTAGTTTTATTTTATTTTTTTTATAATCACAATTCAGCGTAGATCTAGTTAAACTCTTTTTTAAAAATGTGGTTTCTGACTAGGTCAAGGTTGCTTGTACTGAGTTTTCACACTTGTACTTGGAGAGCTCGATGTACTGTGCATTAGGCAAAACATACACTGGGCATCTCTAAGAAGGATCTCTTGTGTATTGTGGAATACTATATTACACTGTATTTTAGTTGCTTTTATGTCTGCATGCTTGCCAGCTTCAAAATTAAAGGTATTGTACACAGTTTATTTGCAGGACCCCTCTGCTGACACATCCCTCTGAGGTTCTTTTTATTTTTCCTTTTGTTCTTTCGTTTGTTTGCTTAATTTTCATATAATTTATGTATGTATTTTCTCCTTTCCTCTTATATGTGCAGCATCAAACTGTCTCTGTGTCCTGGATGAATATAAAAAGTTTATTTTTCTTTTGACCCCTGAAGCAGATCAGATGTAAAACAAGCCTTCAGGAGGCAAACAGTCCCAGAAATGTTAGTTATCCCTTCTCTTCCAGGCAAAAAAAAACCAGCCTAATCATCTGCCTAAGCGCATACATGTGGACCCCATGAAAAGATGCACTAGACTTGCCATTGCTGTTCATCCTAAGTGTGAAAAAAGGCTACTCTGAGAGTCCTGTGCCACTGCGGTCCAGCATCTGCTTAATTTAGTCTTAGCTACTCTGTTCTGGGCTCCCAGAAATTAAAGCTTTGTGTATGCACTGTACTAAACACTTAGGAGTATTTCAGTAATACCGTAGTCACCTTAGTGTTTCCGTGTGCTCCTTTATGTAGTGTTACATT
This sequence comes from Psilopogon haemacephalus, assembly GCA_013396835.1. Classification (NCBI taxonomy): domain Eukaryota; kingdom Metazoa; phylum Chordata; class Aves; order Piciformes; family Megalaimidae; genus Psilopogon; species Psilopogon haemacephalus. The sequence goes on from VWZI01010423.1 coordinate 139,371, forward strand.
AGCAAATGTAACATTGCACTGAAGTATTCTTTTTCATGTTTTACTATAGAAACTAGATTTGATTTGGATGCACTTAGCAAAACAACTCAAGACTGTGTTTTGTTCTCGTGTAGGCCATACTTAGGTAGAAAATACTAATTCTGTGCCCAAGCTGGTCCCATGTTACAGTCTCCTGCAGTTTGCTTGTGTAAGAGCAAGGCAGTCTTGTTAGCTCACAAAAATCTGCCAGAAATACTAATGACTCTCTTTAAGAGAGTAACCCAAAAAAACAGATCTGCAAGCTGATGCCATGGTATCTATTGTTGGCAGAAATACAATCCTTTTAATAATAAATGAGCTCTTTAACATCTGTCACGTTGCTTGTTTTCTCAAGGGGCCCAGTGACTGGGCTGCATGCAATAACAAGATGCCTTCTGAGAAGCCTACAACAAAACTAATGGTTCCAGCAGCTTGCAAGATCAACTAAATAATTGGGCACACCTGGGACTGTCCTAAAGGGCTCCTTTCCTTTATGCTTAATAAATGCTTACTAACTATTTTCAGTAAAGTGTGGATCATTAAAAGCTCAGTGTTGTAGACTGGATCAGAGAACTTATTTTGATGGAGTGTGTGAGAGCTTAAGCAAAGGTATCAACAGCATAAATGAGCATCAGGAGTGGTTGAGAAATCTGAAAAAAAAAGGATACAAAATCATAGGATCATTTTGGTTGGGAAGAATCTTCAAGGTCATTCAATCTGACGATTATCTAACTCTATCAAGTCTGATGTTAAACCGTGTCCCTTAGCAGCACATCTCTGTACTTTTTACATTGCTGCAAGGATTCAAAGTTCCTGGGAAGCCTATTCCAGTGTTTGCTAACCCTTTCAGTGAAGTAATTCCTTCTAATATCCAACCTAACCTCTCCGGGCAAAGTTTCAGGCAATTTCCTCTCATCCTATCACTGTGCTGCCCTCTGCAGAGCCCTCCTACCCTCTCATAGCTCGACACATGCTCCCAAATTGGTGTGTCTGCGAACTTACTAATGGTGGACTCAATTATATATGCTCTATGGAAGCTGAAGCTGGAATGAGATAAAATGCATGTTTTAAAGGCAGGAACTTATTTCTGCAGGTGCAATTCTCTCCTTGCTGGTAGTGGTCAAGGCAAACTTTTCCCCAGTGTGAAGGCTGAGTAATTTCTAGTTCTTTTTGTCCTTGTAGGTCAAGCCAGTGACTCACAGTAGAATCACTGTGTCAGCACGGTTTCGGAAACCACTCCAAGAACCCTACACTATTTTGTAAGTAGAATTTTTTTGGTATAATGAACTGCACTTTTCAGGGATGGTGGTGTCTTACCTTGAGGTAAGAGTTATTTAAAAAAACTCCTCCAAATTATTTTACTTTGCTTAATTTCAGCCTGATTGCTAATGGAGATGTTATTAGCCCTGTAGTGCGCCTCCTCATTCCCAGGAAAACACTGAATCATTGGGATCACGTTCTTGAAATGGTTACAGGAAAAGTTACCCTCAGAAGTGGAGCTGTTCACAGGTATCAGAAAGCTGCATATGTGCAAGATACATTTGATATATGGAGATGTGTTTTGAAAACTCCATAGGTAGATATAATGGATCATTCCTTGCTTCACTGGAATTTCCACTCTAAGAAAATGAAAGTGCAGCAAAAAAGACACAAAATGGAAATATGGTGACTTCAAGTAACCTTCAGGTTTCATTTCAACTGCTGTTTAAACAAAGAAAAATGTTTCTTTGTTCCAACTCTTCTTGACTAAATACTTAGGAAGCATTTACAATAATAATGCAATGTATGTAGTATTAAAAATTAAGTTATGTGTGAAGAGTGAAATGAGCATGGTAAAGCTGGTGAAGATGTTTGGAATGTGCAGTCATGTTGCATTTTAATTTTGACACTTCTTTAAATTCAGTGGGTCAAACAATTTAAAGGAAAATATTATAGATTCTTTGGAAGACTTGTGCTATGACTAGGATATTCTTTATACTTATCCAGCTCAACCTCCTAATAAGAGCCAAGGCCAAAGGTTTGCAAGTTCCAGTATCTCAGCTAGTATGAGTTCTTTTGGTATTCCAGGAGTTAAGAGGTGACCTCTTGGATAAGTAAGTTTAAAGCCCTTAAGGCTTTGGCAATGCAAAATATTACCTCTAAAACAGGACTTCATAGTTGCTGTAAGTTTTAAAGCAAAACTATATATGCAGTTTCCATGAGAAACATTGCAGTCGAAGTAGGCTGCCAGGGTGTGTACAGGCAAATTGTTGACATTCCAGTGTTGCCCCATGCAGTGCACATTACAGGAATATGTTCCTCAGATGGCAAAGGGCCTTTTGTGGAAAATCATTCTTCACTGCTTACACAATGTCTGAAGCAATGCTTGCAAAATATTTCTCAAATCAGTGAAGATAAGGTAGTCCTTCAGTTCTTCTGATTAATCCCCAGAAATAAAAGATTAAGGTAAATATATCTGTTGCTTATTAGCTCTCATCCAATTTTTCCTCTCAGCCCTGTGTTTCCCTGCTCCTGTTACCTGGCTGCTTAGCACTTTGACTTGCAGTAGAGTAAACCTACACACGTGGTGCAGCTTTCTGGATGTAACTCAGAAGTGAGCAAAATAACAACCATTTACAGCATACTAATTCTCTCTGTTCTCAAGTTGCTTAGCAATTTAAAAACCAATCACATTTTATTCTTGTTGCTTGATGTTGCTCCCTGGTGAAACTGCATGATGTACATGAAAGCCTAAATCATTCTGTACATAACTAAGTATAGTTTTGTGAAGTTGCCTTCAGTGCTTAGCTTTAATCTTTTAAGATAATGTATATGTCATTTTGAATTATTTAATGTTTTCCTTTCTCTCGTTTGCTATTAACCCATTTTTCATTTTCTTTTCCTTAAAATGCTAGGAATACATATTAAATGTGTTAGTAAAGTGATCATTGTTCTTTAATAAGTTACACATTAATTGCTGAGGTTTGCTGAAGCTATGTCAGCATTGGGGGAGGTCTTGTAAGACCACTGATTCTGGGAAGATTAAAGAATGATAATCATAGAATGGTTTAGTTTGGAAGGGACCTAAAAAATGATCCAGTTCCAAGCCCCCGCCATAGGCAAGGACACCTCCAGGGAGGGTGCAGCCACAACCTCCCTGGGCATCCCACTCCAGTGCAGTTAGGAGAACCTTCATGATGTATATGGCAATTGTTCATGTTGTTAGAAGATACCCAAAGCTGGCAGGTCTTACAGGGCCTGGGTTTTCAGTCACGTGGTCATGAATGCCCTTTTCTTCTCAGGTTACTGCATAGTACCCAGAGCACAGATGGGATGTGGGACTTGGTATGAGAGGAGTCAGGAACTCATGGAATAGATCCTTTCCAAAGTATCAGGAGGAAGGGATTAAAGACCTACAAAGCAGTTAATTTATTTTATGAATTATGTTTTAAATCTGTCATAGTTCTTCACAACTCATTAGTTTTATATAAGCTGTGATTTAGGTCATTAGTATCTTCTAACTTGTCATTATTTTAGTGTAGTGGCTGCTCATTGTATGGCATCCACTGTACTTTATTTGGTTTCATATCTGGAAATTCAACGTGCATTAGTGAGTGTAGATCAATGTTGTTTTCAAGGATCTTAATATATCTAAACTCAATGTCAAGGTTTGTTGTATTAAGCATTTTCTTGCTTTTCAGACTTTATACTTTAGATGGAAAACTTCTCCAGGATGGATCAGACTTGGAGAATGGGCAGATTTATGTTGCAGTGGGTAGAGAAAAGTTTAAGAAGTTGCCATATGGTGATTTGCTCTTTAGCAAATCTACAATGAGAAGGCTACCAGGGTAAGTTCTATAAGTGTATGATACACTTCTCTTGTGTTGGTGTGTATGAATATTACAAAGTACCATCAGAAAAGTACAAAACGATAATTCCAAGCACAGTGGATGAATGGATGGATGCAAACGTTTATTGACAACTTCTGAGAAAATGGAGATGCAAAAACAAAAGAATAAGGAAATTCAGAAGACTATTTCACTTCACAGACATGCCACTGATCATATATCACATAACTAATGTAAGACAAAAGGATTATTTTAACTTGTCTTAATTTGTTTGGTTGTTTGTCTTTTATATATTTTTTTTTCCTAGGATACAGATGTGTGCAGTTGAATGGGATTAGGTGCAGTTCAGATCTACTCTTGCTTGGTAGTGTTTTGTGGAATATGTACTGCCTTAAGAATGCTTTATGCTTGGATCTTTGTCTTGTGGGCTAGAATTATCCACATAATAGAGTCCTAAACAAGATGTCTGTAAGAAGAAACGTAGTCTTTTAGTATCTTTGGAAAGCACAAAAATTGAGAGCTATTTTATTGAAATGAATTAAAAAGTAAGGAAAACTTTTCTCACTTAGTGGCGCACTTTAGAGGATTTGTCCCATATAAACTTGGGTTTATTTTATATAGATTTATATTTTAGTGAGCACCTGTTGACTGTATGAATAACTGGAAAATATTTTGGGAAACAGCATTTGCAGCAGATGAGTTTAAGGAAGGTGAAAAGTTGTGTTCATCAATTGTGAACAGTTCTGTTGAAATTGCATTTTTCACTATTTGATTATGGTGGTTGTAAGGCTCTTTCACACAGTGATTCACTGCATACTGCTCTGCAAATTTTCAGTATTTAAAATACACACTGTGAAGAAATGTAATGCATTTGTTTGAATAAATTGATGATTATGTGTTTAAATACAGTCTAGGGAATTTGTCCCATATTCTGGATATAAACTTGGGTATAGTGTTCGGTTTTGTTTGTTTGTTTGTTTTGGTGAACACGTTTTGACAGTATGAATAACGGGAAAATACTTTGGGAAACAGCACTTGCAACAGATGAGTTTTAAGGAAAGTGGAAGTTGTATTCATCAATTGTAAACAGTTCCGTTGAAATTGCATTTTTCACTATTTGATTATGGTGGTTGTAAGGCTCTTTCACACAGTGATTTCACTGCATGCTGCTCTGCAAATTTTCAGCATATAAAATATGCATTGTGAAGAAATGTAATGCATTTGTTTGAATAACTTGATGATTATGTGCTTAAATACAGTCTAGGGAACAGAAGTGAGTGATTCTTAGTAAACAAGCCATTGAGTCTGTTGCCATAGCCAACTTCTTGTTACCTGACTTGATTATAGATACCATAGCATCTGTCATGACAGCATACATGATTCTAAGATCTGGTTTATTTCTGCAGTTCCAAAACCTCTGTACTACCTCCAATTGTGGGATCTCGAAAGTCCAAAGGCAGTGTAAGTATCAAGTGCTATAGTAAGTTTGCTTCCAATTTAGCTAAATTCCAGCAGATGGGAAGTCCCTGTCCTTTGGGTTTTAATTGTTACGTCTTGTGACTTTCCACACATATGCATAGATGAGATAGAACTTTGTATCTTACGCATGCACGGGTAGGTTCATCTAGGTATCCTTTTCCTCAAATGAAGCATTGTTTCCATATAAGAAATATGTTATTTTCTTCTGGGCGTTGTTGAGGAGCATTTAATAATTCAGTAAGTCAATAATATAGTAAGTCAATGAGAGAGTTACCAGTTTTTTGATAGTGTAAAATATCATTTAACTGTGCTGGTTGTAAATTAATATGCTTCTTTAACACCTGATACCAAGCCTTAGTATTAAAAGGTTGAAGTAATATTGAAAATTTTTAAATTAAGGTAATTTTTGTCAGTGATGATTACATGCACTTCTTTTCAGGGGAATGATCGGCAATCTAAATCGACCATTGGATCCAGTGACAGTGGAGAAAACAGTTCTTCACCTCAGCTTCCCAAAGGGAAAGACAAAAAAAGCCAGAATCCAGAGGATTCTGTGTCCAGACGACACATTCCTAATAGCTCTACAAAAGTGAAACAGACTGTAGGAGTAAAAGCTTCCACAGGACACCTTCAGGATAACGGTCAGTACCAAGATTAACACTGTTATAGCACAGAAGCCTTTGATCTTCAGTTAGAGCAGTGAAATAATGGAGTATTTGCTTGAATAGTTCTTCACTTGTCCGTTTACTCTGGCTAAATTAATTTACAAAAATGCCTTCTGCATAGAAAACGCACCTATGCCAAGGCCAATGGTATGAGGTTCAAAAAGGCTGAGTGTCCTGTACTTGAATCACAACACCCCCAGGCTTGCGGAAGAGTGGGTGAAAAGCTGCCCAGTAGGGAAAGACCTGGGGGTGTTCAACAACTTGCTGAATGTGGGCCAGCATGTGCTCAGGTGGCCAAGGCAGCCAACAGCATTGTGGCTTGCATCAGGAATATCATGGCCAATAGCACTAGGGAAGTGATTGTTCCTCTGGGCTCAGCCCTGGTGATGCCACATCTTGCATACTGTGTCCACTTTGGGACCCCTCACTGCAAGAAAGCCATTTAGGTGCTGTAGCATATCTAGAGAAGAACAGTGAAACTGCACAAGTCTTATGAGGGGTGGGCGAGGGAGCAGGGGTTGTTTAGCCTGGAGAAAAGGAGGCTGAGGGAGACCTTAATTGCTCTCTACAGCTACCTGAAAGGAAGTTGTAGCAAGGTGGGTCCCTTTGTTCTCTTAAGTAATAAAGTGATAGGACAAAAGTAAACAACCTTAAGTTACACCAGGGGAGGTTTAGAATCACTTTAGGAAAAAAATCTTTACAGAAAAGGTTTTGAAGCACTGAAGTGGTGGAGTTACCATCCCTGAAGGTATTTAAAAGATGTCTAAATGTGGTGCTGAGGGACATGGTTTAGTGGTGGAACTAGCTGTGCTTGGACTTGATGATCTTAAAGATCTTTTCCAGTCTAAACAGTTCTGTGACTCTATGATGCTATACCTAACTACTACACTCCACCTTGGAAGTTAAATTAATGTCATGATTTCCATATACTTTTGATAAAAGCATAATAGAAAACATATTGACCATTTCTCCACTGTTCTGCTCTGAAAAAAAAAGTGAAGAAAATGAGCAGGTTTGCCCAAAGGGCACCTTGGTGTCTCTGAGGATCCCTGGTTAGCTGCCTGGTTCTGAATAACAAAATGACTAGACCCTGGAGGCATAACACAAACACAAATTCCCCTTAGCTGGTAGATGCTGGGACTAAACATACAGCAGAGATGCTGGAGGCACTTTCAGAATTTCTCCCTCACTGTACTATGGCAGCAATTTAGAAGTTTAGTTGTAAACATCTTCTTTCAGAAACTGTTTTTCTGATTTTATGGTGTAATTTGATTTTATTTTCCCTCCCCTCCCTTTTTTTTTAAAGGCTGGAAAGCTATCCCTTCACTATAGATATTGCAGCCATGCTGAGATTCCTATTTTTCCTCATTAGTCATTTATACAGACCAATTGATATGTGCCAGAAGAAATAAATTATACTTTTCATGGCATTTAACGTTTCTTCTCACTGCTATTTAAGTGCCAGTAAGTAACTCTGCAATAACACATTGTGGTCTAAAACTTCAGTATGTGTTATCCAATAGCACCATTTTGAACCTCTGTCTAGAATCATTAATTGTAAATTTACTTTGAGTCAGGAGCAAGTTTGTAAATTTGAGTTCTAAAGGATTAATGAATTGCAGTATTTTATAACCTGTCTCTTTAAGCATTAGCTTTGTTGAATTTCAGACTTATTTTAATCTTGATTTAAATACCATTCTATCTTTTTGCTGGTTAAGTTGACATAATTTTGACTGACTCTTTTTCAGTCAATTTTTTTTTTACTGAAGAGTAACTGGAAACATTTGTCCCTTGTTGCTCATGAAATGACTGGATATATTCTTCTCCTTGAAGTAACAAGGTGTGGGTAAATCCCCACACCTTGCATGCTTGCCCTACTGTTTTTAAAGACTTAGAATCATTACATAAGATGTAAGGAATGCAGGGAAATGCTTTTACATGTAGACTGTTCTCCACCATAAATATCTTCAATTGTTGCTATGGTGGGGTCTTTTTGTTTGTTTTGGTTTGGTTTTTTGTTTGCTTGGTTTTGTTTTTTCCCTTTTGCTTTTTAATTTTGTCTTAAACACATACATTCTGTTGTTAAGTGGCAGGTACAAAATCATTCACACAGAGCTTGAAACCTGTATGTTCTGATGAATGGTCCTGGACTACTGAACTGGTCTGTACCTCTCTACTGAGTAGACAAACGTCAGACCTCTTATGTTAAGAACAGCCAAGCCACACAACTTTTAGGCATAGTGCCATTATAGTGTTTTTCTGCATGCTCTTTTTTTGTTTTGGCTTAAGGATTTTTGTAAGCAAAGTTTCTCCAGATTTTCTGAATTGTCTGAGGGAAATTAATTATTGGCCTTTGTCAGCCTGGCTTTAGGTTATTGGAGGTTTGTGTTTGCTTTCTTTCGACGAAGAGTAGAAGAAGCAGCAGTTTCTCTGATCTTTTGGCAGGCAGTGACTAAGAATCAAATCTTACTCTGATGGACAAATACAGATTATTTACTTCCTCTTATTTAGTGCTATTGCTGCGCCACCTGCTGACAGAAATGGTTGGAAGGCCACCAAGTTTATTGGAGAAGAGACTTGCTGCTCGCTTCAGCTTTTCTCTGCTTTGTGTCACGTGTAACCAGGAGAAACTGGTCAAGGCAGCCAGTTCCCTTGTTTGAGCTGAAGTGTATGGTGGTGGAAGCTCTCTGTTCTTTCTGTGCTCCTTTATTTATCTTCCATCTGTGAAGCAGGAATAGACAGTTTAATGTGTGTGTTGTTCTGCAAGTCTAGATAGACCTAGCTGGTCATGCAAACAGTTGGTGTGGGAGATGAATTCTCTGGGTTAAGTTCAGGCAATTATATGGGATGAGAAATCCAGAGCCATGTAATGGGATGCAGTTTCTGCTCTCAGTGGATCTCTGCTCATGAGGAGATGTATACTAAGCCAAACACAAACCCCAAACCATCTCATGCTCCTGTAAGTCTTTAGGTGAATCACACTGATAGCTTCAGGCTTGTGAACATCTACAGACATATTTCCCCAGGTAATCCAGGAAGCAGTTGCCTTAAACTTCTCATCACAAGGCTACTATTCAAAGTAATTTTCCACCCTGCTTGTGTTTTAACAAGAGGTGCATACTTACTACTACATTATTCTAGGTCAGCTTGCATGTATTTCTTTGCTGCATGATTCAAATTAAAATTCATAATATTGTATTTATTTATTTCTTCCATTTCTCCTTCATTTTTTTCTTCTGATACTTTGCAGTAAGCATGACACATTTTTTTCTGTTATCAAGAACAAAATTAGGATGTCATGTTTCCTGCATTTTGCTTTACAAGTACTCAATAATAGTAGCTAGTACCCTATATTCACCATTTCACATGAGAAACCATATGCAGATGTGCTGAGTCTATTAGCAATTAGTGGAACGCTATTTTGCTGACACATTTTTCTAAAGAACAGATTTATCATTGCATGGAACACAGTTGAAGGATACCTGGAGCACTGGAAAAAGATTTCACTTGTCCCTTTTCCTTTAGTCATTTTGGCTGGAAATTTATAAGGAAGTGGTCTATGTCCCTTAAAATCCACAGTTTTTTGTTTGTTTTGATTTTTTTTCCCCCCTCTCTGGCAGAAGTGCAGCTGTGCTTGGTGCAATAGTTTTTGGTCATAGTAGGCAAGAAATATATGTGAACCACATGCTTTTATTCATGATGAAAAGTTCAGTGTGCACTTGCAGCCTGGAAGGCCAACCATATCCCAGGCTGCATCAAAAGTATCACCAGCAGGAAGAGTATGATGATTCTCTCCTGCTGTGCTCCTGTGAGCACCTACCTGGAGTACTGCATCCAATTCTGGTGCCCACAATACAAGAATGACATTGCAGAGGAGGGCCATGAAGGCAATCAGAGAGCTGGAGCAACTCCCTTATGGGGACAGGCTGCTCAGCCTGGAAAAGGCTCCCAGGAGACATGATAGCAGCTTTTCAGTACCTGAGAGGGTGCCTACAAAAAAGCAGGGGAGGAGCTGTTTACAAGGGTTCCTAGTGATAAAATGAGAGGGAATGGACTAAAGCTGGAAGAGGGTAGATTTAGACTGGATATTGAGAAGAAATTCTTTACAGTAAGGCTGATGAGACACCGGAACAGGCTGCCCGAGGAGACCTTGAGCAACATGGTCTAGTGGAAGGTAGGAGGTTGGAACTAGATGATCTTTGAGGTCTCTTCCAAGCCAAACCATTCTAGGATACTCTGATTCTGAAACAGATGTGTGCCTTTGTAGAGATGGTAATTCAGCATCTGCACCAGGTTTATTTTGTAAATTGTCTGAAGTCTGACAGACTGACAGAGTTACCCAACCTTTTGACAAGAGCTGATGCTGTTGGCAAAACATTTGAGGTTTCTTTTGACCCACTCAGGTAAGTGTCATGTGTCACCATTTAAAGAGAAGCAGAAATGTCCTTCTGGAAGTTGATGATATTTGAGGTACAGTGTCGGAAAGGTGCTGCCTAATGATAGGACAAGGACAATAGGTACAAGCTGAAACACAGGAGGTTCCACCTCAACAAAAGGAGACACATCTTTATGGTGAGGGTGACAGCACTGGAGCAGGCTGCCCAGAGAGGTTGTGGAATCTTCTTTGGAGTCTTTCAAAACCTTCCCGGATGCATTCCTGTGCAGCCTGTCCTAAGTGATCATATTTTGACAGTGTGGTTGGACTTGATCTCTAGAGGTCCCTTCCATCCCCAGCGTTCTGTGATTCAGTGATTTTTTCTAGTCACACATCAGGATAGTGTGCCTGAAGCAAATCCCAGGCATGCTGTAGGAGGTGAGCTGTTACTGTGAAATGCCTGAACTTCAGTATCCTCCTTCCCAGCCAACCCTTCATGTCAAAGACTGCCCTCAGCAGAAAGCCAGTTGGATCATAAAAATACAAGGTCACAGATGTCAGCATTATATAAAAATAACCCAACCAAACAACCCCAGTAAAACCCACCAAAACAAAAAAAACCCCAACCAAACAAAAAAAAATCTCAAAAATCACAGAAGAAAATAATGTTGTAGACAGGCACAGGCATAAACACACATTTCTCCCTATTCTTCACAGCAATCCACTCAATTTAATGCACCACAGATTTTTTACATTTTGTTTTTAATTTGACTTAATGCTTTTATGAAGCATCCTCTGTGGCAAGTCACATTAATGTTTTTTTTCATAGTCACATTAGCTTCCTTGCTTACATAGAGAGCTTGCAGTTAGTAAATGCCTCTGATTTCCATAAAACATTCAGGGCAGGCTATTATTACAATGATTTTTTTTTTCTATCCCTACTGCTGAACTTCAATCAATGTAAAATTTGAAATGCATTAATACTGTATAATGCTGTAATTTGTGCTGCAATAAGTGTTCTCCAGTTAGTGCTGATGAGGGAAGGAGCTTATGTAAGAGCTGTTAATTGCTGTGCTAAATCATTTAAAATATACAGATATTTTATGTGCTAGTTCAGTGTAAAACTCCATTACTATTTAATAAAGTCATAACTTTCCTGTTTATCAAGTATACAAAAGCATTCCAGCTGCAATATTGAATGGCATCAGACAGAAAATCACCTTGCCACTTTACCCAAGGTTTGCTCAATTATACATGCACCAATTCATTGCTGCTTTCTGTACATATGGTACTGACAGACAGCACAATCTATTGAACATCTGTGTATTGAGACAACTGGTAACCTGTTAGGTGAAATATTGGTAGTCAAAATGTTTGGGCATACATAAATTTACTGTTACTGGTGATTAGTTCTCTTCTGTACCTATCAGGAGATTAGTCAGAAGTAAAAAAATACCTAGAAAGTTTCCCTGAATGACCAGTGGACTCCCTTTCAAGCAGATGTATTCTCAGGGGCGGCAAAGCCACAGGCACAACTGGTATGGTTAAGAGACAGAACAGAGTAGGCAACTGAAAATTAAGATCTTTGGCTACTAGGAGTCATTATGTAACAACTTTCAGTGATCCTGACATTGTTTTAAATTGCATTGAGTCAATTTGTCCATGCAAGAAAGTCATAGAGGTAAAAATACTATAGGAATACAGTACCACTTTTACTTCTCTTTGATGGACTGAGACACTTACTTTATGACATAGACCTTGTCCAAGATCAGAAATCCACACCCTATTTATCAGCCATCATTCTTTCTGAAGTTCTGCTCCGAACTTGACCACTCTGCCTTTCTCCTCAGTCTCTGGACCCAATTTCTAAAGAGCTAAGCCTTCTGAAAATGTCCTCCCTCATGTAATTTCACCACTTTTATCTGCTGGAAATGTTCTTTAGTTCTTACTATTTATGTGACTCCATTGATGTTAGCTCTAGAGGTTACCTATATAGTGAGTGCCAGAGTTTTAGTATCTGCATCATTTGACTTTGCTTAGGGCAGGATCAGTTGGTTCACTGCTGTTTTGAGACAGTAGTTACCTCTCTTCAGTAGAGCTGTTGTCAGGATTCAAATATTTATTTTCCTGGTAACCCTCACAAGGCTTTGGGGAATTCAGAGCCTGGAGCAATCTTGGATCTTTTTGAGATTTCATTTGTCTTTCTCTCTGTGTGATTGTGTAGCTGGAGAAGAGGTGAGATAGAGCTTAACCGCTGAAGAAGCACCATAGAAAAACACTTGCACTTGTAGTTTTTGTTCATCCTTTCAGCCTGAGGCCAAAAAAAGCTCTAATTCTTTCCCTGCACTGTAGAGCCACTATCCAGAGTCTTATAGGAATAAATAAGATAACGGTGAGCTTTTGCTGGCAATAGCATCACTTACTGTGCTATAGAGAACCAATAACTCAACTGAAATACATCCTTTGATTTCTACTTGCCAGCAAATATGCAGGAAGACATTTTGGAATTCAAAGTGCCCTTGAATCCTTTGCTGCCATCATATTCTGCTGTAGTTGGAGCAAATAGGTAGACCATGCCATAGCTTGACTGCAAAGGCTTGGCCTACCTTCATTTCTAATCTCCTTTTAGAGATCTTCTGGCCCAACTTTGCCATGACCCTGATGGTGGCCAATTCTCAGTTAGTTTGAGGCACAAAATGTCCAAGCTAGCTTCTGTATGAGGAGCATATTTAATCTGCAATATTTTATGAATGACTATGGACAGGTGTAAATGGACACATTTTAATTCCTTGCCATTTGGAATTTTTGGTTCAAGTGTTACAACTTTTTCAGTTAGTGTATTATTTATTTTTAACGTATTTTGATAAATTTCAGACCTAAATGTTTTACTTCCTTCCCTGACTATAAGTGGTACCTCTGGTTTGGATATTTGCCTTCCCTACTTTTATATTTGCGTGGAGTTGAACAGTTAATTTCCCTTTTGTTGTCAGTTTTTTTTTTTTCCTTAAATTACTTTTTCTTTTCTGACAATGCTTTCTGCCATCTGTTTAGAATCCAACTAACATAGTGTGATGCTCTATGCATTTGGAATATGCTAATCTTTAACTACTTTCCCATTGTGTCTCAAAACAGTGCCCTTGAAGGGTTTTCTATGACTTCTGTTGTCACTAATTGTGAGTGTGAGATAGAAGCCAGCCTGACCTTGCATCTCACAGGTTGAGGAAGGCAGCCTGGCGCAGGCCTCTGTTTTCCTATAACATAGCAGCTGCCTCCCACAGGAGTAAGAGATAGAGAAACATCTGGATTAGGAGTAACAGGTTGTCATGAATATTAGTAATGGGATTGTACTTAATTATACCACCCAATTAGTAAGCTTCTGGTTAGGATGGGCGGTGTCCTGCAGAACTCATATTACCAATCAGAATTTGGCTGATAAGCTAAGCATTATAAAAGGAGCATCCTGTCGTCAGTAAAGGGAACAATACTTCAATCACATTGATTCAGCAGTATTGATTCCATGCTCCTTTGTGATAACTAATCTTTTCCATTGCAGCCTGCCATCTAGTTTTGGCGTCTTCCAGTCTGTGGAAGAACAGGAATGCTATTCCACTTTAGAGTAATTTCTGTGTAAGACAATGAGCAGTATGCGCAAGAGATGCTGGAAGGTTGTGCAGAGCTCTTTTCAACTAATCTCTTTTCATTTATGACCAGCTTTCTGAGCAGATCTTGTTAGAAAGTGCCTGAAGGAAGTGCCATGGGGATTTCCGTTTTTGCTGATTGAAATTCCCCGTTGGAGATTTTTGGGCACGTTGTTTTGAATGGGAAAGTTGGTTGCATGACTCAGGCAGAAACATACTCTTTGCTTCCCTCTCCCTCTCTCCCTCTTTGTTTCATGATTAAGGTTTTTGAAAATACTGCAGCTTCTGTCTCCTTGTACTGGGTTGCTCAGCATAGCCCTGAGGCTGATCTAAGTATAAGTACATTAAAACCGAGAGTCTTTAACTCTTGAGATGAATTTAGTGGTGTTGTCCTCTGGGGCCAAGACGTGTTCATCTGCCTTATACTACTTCTGCCCTGCTGGAGAAAACCTGGTAAATTACCTCTGCATCGAAATCTTTGTACCTCTAGAGGCCAGACAAACCCCATTTTGGTTGAAAGACTTGGGGATCTTGAAAGAGCTGAAAAAGGAATGGTGGTCAGCTCAGAAATCTGCTTTCAGAAACAAAATTGAATGCAGTTCAGTAGTTGTGCCACACAGTGTCACAATTGGTCTTCACTGTCTCTTCTGTATCTCTTCCCATTGCAGGTGAAGATCTTTACAAATCAAGAGAAGAGTCTGAAATGTGGGGGGCAGCTGAAGTGCAGGAAGATGAAGACACTCATGTAGAAGTTCCGCTGGACCAGGTATTGAATGAGCTTTAAAGAAATGGTTTTTCTTTTAAGCTTACAGGTTGATTTGCTTTCTGCAGGTTCTTTCCAGTGTACAGCATAATTCTGTGGGGATGGTTGTAACAGCTCGATGGGATGGCTTTTTGTATGGGAGCTGTGGGCAAATCTTCCTTTCTTTATTAATGTGTCAAATATCAGTTATTTCTTCAGCAGCTTCAGAACTGCTCTGAGAGCCTTTATAGTCCCTACTGTCAGAACCTACACCTGGTGAAGTGTAAAGGGACTAAGGCACAGAATCAAGGCCAGCAGTATTGCAGTACTCAACCACAAACAGGTGTGGATTTGTCTGATTTTTTTATTCAGATTGGCAGCACTTTCTTCTGAACATGGCGGTACTTAGTAGACAACTTCTAAATCACAGGACTTATGTGCAATAAATAGGTCTTGATAATTTAACATAAGACTATATCCCCTCTGTTTTGCTTTGATTTCTTTTTAAAAGAAACTCATGTGAACTAAAAAGTACCGGAAATAGGTAAGTTGACGTTCATCC
The DNA here is from genome assembly GCA_013396835.1 of Psilopogon haemacephalus. Classification (NCBI taxonomy): domain Eukaryota; kingdom Metazoa; phylum Chordata; class Aves; order Piciformes; family Megalaimidae; genus Psilopogon; species Psilopogon haemacephalus. The sequence goes on from VWZI01010423.1 coordinate 154,677, forward strand.
CAATTCAGTGGATAGCAGAATTCCATAAATTATTTGCCATAAAGGAAGTTTTTTTTCTGCTTGTGAATCTCTGATAAGGCAGCCCTCCTTTTTATCTTACATGTTTCTAGGACTTTGACAATTTGTTCAGCTGTGTCTCCAGTCCTTAAGGTGATGTATTGTGCTTTCAGTATCTGTTGATAATAGCTTGGGGTCTGCCACAAGACATTATTTTTGATCCATGCTGCAGTGTAAGGAATCACAGTTTGCCAGATTCCTAAGGCTAAAATCCATCCTGACAACATGAGGGATTCTTGGGCATTTTTATGACTTCCTGATGGTCAGCTCAGTGCTGAGGAAGTTTTTAATGTGAGATTGTAAACAAATGGGAGAGAGTTTTAAAAATAGTTGTTTTAAATACCCTTTAATTATTCAGGGTAATGCGATGGAGCATAAAAAATTCAGGGCATTTCTGGAGCATGTTTGAGATAATTTTTTGATGTAGGCAATGGTTAGGAGAGCCATTCTGCTAGATTTTCTATTTATGAATAAAGGGGATGTAATAGTGGCTGTCATAGTTGCAGTGACCATGAGATGATAGAGTTTAAGACCCTGAAGAAAGTGAGAATGGAAAATAACAACCTATCCCGGAATTCAAGAGAATGGAGTTTGTCTTGTTTGGAAGACTGTGATGCTGCCCTAAAGTGCAGAACACAGGAGATCTAGGTGATCTCCAAGGACCTCTTCAAAGTGCAAGAATTAACCTTATGTACAAGAAAATAAGCAGGCATAACATGGGGTTAATTAACCTTATGTACAAGAAAACAAGCAGGCATAACATGAGGTTGGTTTGGACAGATTACTCCTGACCTCATACTAGAAGAAGCAGAATGTGGTAGGTAGAAGAGGGGATGGACTGCTAGGGAATAGTACAGAGAGATTTCCTGGGCATGCTGGGATGGAATTGGGAAAGTCAGAGCTTGCTGAGAAATGGAAACATGCATGTGATTGAAAATAATCTACATGGATTTACTGTGGGCACAACCTCTTTGCCTCAGTGGCTGGCTCTGACTTGCTCTCTGGATGAAGGGAAAGCAGTTATTGTCATTGATCTTGCTTTCAACATAGACTTCCATGTTAGTAGGACAAACTGAAAGAAGTGTGATAGATAAGGGCACCAGCTGTATTTGCAGGCTCCAAGGAAGGTGAAAAGCTGGTTGGTCCAGTGGAGAGTAAAGATCAGTTGGTTGAAGTTTAACTGACACATCTTTATGAATGGTGGTCCTCAGGGTTTGATACTGGGTCTGATATTTTTTAATATGTTCATCAGTAACATGGATGGTGACAAGGAATACAGGCCAGTAGTAAAGCCAAACAGTTTATATGCAGGACTGCCTTTCAGAGCAACCTCAAGAGCTTGAAGGAATGGGCTGATTTAAGTCTCATGGACTTCGACAGAAAAATGAAGTTGGAACACAGTAGTGGTGTTTTGGAACAGTTTTGGCACAGGTAGGCTAGGGAACAACTGCAGATTTTAGCCATGCAGCTCCTGTTACTAGCAGGCTGCTGCTGAGTCATCTGTGCTTCACTGTCTCGAACAGGAGTTTAGGGAACTAGAGCTTATGACACAAGGGGAAGCTTAGAGAGATGGTTTTGCTTTATCTTAAAAAGCTAAGCAAGAGGAAGGAGACCAAACTGTTCTCTTCAGCTACAGGTGGAGTAACAGAGAAGACAAAGCCAGGCTTTTCTCTGTGTTGCACAGCAAAAGGATGAGGCAATGGTCAAAACTTGGAGCAAGGAAAATTCTGATTGGACATGAGAAAAATCTTTTCAGCAATGAGAACTGTAAGCACTTTCCTGTCCAGGTTGGCTGGGGAATCTCTGTCTTTGGTGATACTTAAAACTAAACCAATCAGGACCTCAATCAACTTAGTTTTACTTTGAAGTTAGTGATCTAATCCCACACACTAGTGGGATGTCCCTGCCTGTGGCAGGGGGCTGGAACTGGATGATGTTTGAGGTCCTTTCCAACCCTGACAGTTATGTGACTTTGTGATCTCTAGAGCAGTAGTCTTCAAAGTGGAAGATGCAGAGCTCAGAGTAAATGAAAGACAATCAGTTAGGGCACAGGTATAAATTGTCAGAACTTCAATAGTACACATATATAATTTATAAATAAACACATAAACAAACATACTGGGAGTTTGTGCTCAAATAGTTTTTAATGGTAGAGAAGTGCAATCAAAACAGTTTGGAGACTGATGTTGTAGAGGTCTCTTCTAATGTAACTTCTGTGATTTTGTATTTACCCATCTTTGATTACTTCAGTCCTATAATCAACATTTTTTTTTTAAAGTAAGCTTTGATTTTTTTATGCTTGCTATTTAATTCGCTGCTTTTTCTTCAGTGTGTTTGCATAAAGTAAGAGAACACTAGGCATATATATGTTGTGTTCTTTTTAAAAATGCCTGAGGGGAGAAGAGAAGTTTGATAACCTTACACTTTGTGTATTAGTTTCTGCCTGTATTATTAACCTGTACGTTAACAAAAACCACACAGGAGGTTGCAGCTGTAGCCATGTTGAAGAATGGCACCAGACAATTAAAAAACCCCAACCCCTAGTTCTCTCCATTTTATTTTAAGCTGCTGTTTCTAAGAAGGATAATTCTCAGTCGTTTATTCACTTTAATGGGAAGAACTGTTGCTCTGCTATTTTATAGATGCCGTCTTTGAAGGTGTGTGAATCAGGTGATTGAAAGAGGCAAGAGCATGACTGTCCTGGTCCCTGATACAAGCAATGCTACAGCTGTGTCTTTTCAGGGCTTATGTATTAAACAGCATTGGGCTCACTAGCCCTGTTAATTGCAGTTGCCCTTGAGAGGTGTTGAGATAATTAGGATCTGTTGGGTTGTACTGATAGCACTGATATTGAAAAGAACATACCACCTGTCATCTTCATCTGTTTCTTATGGTGCCTTGAAAGATATCCTGCCCTGGTCTTGACAGTGGAAACAATCAAATGGAGAAATTATTAGCCCATTTGTGTACTGGTCCCTGAAGGTGTGTGAAGAATTCTTCTTGGTAGTGTAAAGCATTTAACAGTGTAAATTGAATTATCAGATCTTAGTTTTTACGTTGACTGCAATTCATATGAAATGCAAGAGCCCCAGAGCTGGCTGCTTAACTTCTCCATGGAGATCATACAGTTCAGACAGCAACTCGGTCCATTTTGCCATGTGTCTCACCAGTTTGCCTGAGGCAGATGAGGGAGAGTCACCAGGGATGGGAGAGTAGTTAATTCTCCACTACCACTTCTGTACTTGGCAGCAGTAGCTGCTGTGTTTGATAGAGCTGCCAGCTAGCAGTCGATGTTTTGGCAAGCTTGGAACAGCAGGAACTTACTTAGTACTTCTAAGCTTATGTACCAAGGCCCACACATTGTCTCAAATGAAAATATTCTTCAGTTGCTACCAACTGATGTTGCTACCTGGGTGAGGAACTCAGAGAGGATGTATGTGAGGGGGGAAAAAAAATCAGTCATGCACACTATTAATAATTTGATTTTCATATTTTCAAAATTTATTGCAACTCAAGCTGTGTTTGGTTTAGAATTTTAAAACTTCATGTATAGTTTCTGGCCAGAAGCCAGGTCCTTCTGAGTAGCACTGAGTTCTTTTTACTCTCAGATAACTGAAGTTACTCAGACCTTGAACATATTTAACATTTTGCACATTCAAGTTCTTATTAATGACCATTTTACATAACTTTAAATTCTGTGATATAAAGCTTTATAGCTTTTTCTTATCTGAATTGCACTTTCTGTTATTGCTAGAAATATGGAAAAGGACAGCCAGCCAGGCCTTGACTATCTAGCATAATGCATAAATATTTACATGCCAGCTTTCACTAGGGTGCTGACACTTCTGATAAGCTGTCATTTCCATCAGCCACATAAATGAAATAGTGAAGATAGAGCTTTACTCTTTTTTTCTTTTTATGCACCTTCCTTGTCTTGCCATTTGCAGTACACAGTTGAACAAATGCCAGATTAGCCATTAACTAAACTTAATGCAATACTGGCTAGACACCTGCTTATGTCCTCTTCTGTAAAATGCTGTCTGCCAGATGAGAATACATTGAAAGAGCAGGATATGCTTTCCTCCCAACTAGCTGACAGTTTTAATTGAACATCAAGGAAGAAAAATCAGTGTTTTGCCTAAAACCAACCCAGACCCGTCTGTTCTATATTCTCTACCAAGACTTCAGCTCCGAAATGCAAAATGAATAGTTTCTTCCTTTGACATGCAGGCGTACTCCAGACTGGTTGTTTACATCACTGTGTCAACATCTGTGGGGACTGATGGCAGACTATGAAATCAATTGTGCAAATAACAAGGAAACAAGGTGGTTTTATTGCAGTTCTTGGTAGGGAGGCAGGAAAACAATACACATTTATTGTATAAAATGGTAATTATGTGTGCAAATAGCAAGGGAACCAGGTGATTTTATTGTAGGTCTTGGCAGGGAGGCAGCAAAGCAATACAAGTTCTTATATAACATGATAATTGTGTTGCTTTGGGTTTACTGATAAATGTATTCAAAATAAGTCTTTTGAGATAGAAAATTTTCTGGCTTGTAAAGCGTTCAAGACAGAGTACTACTTTTTCTTTAATTTTATATAAGTTCTGAAGTACAAAGACAGCAGCTGGTTGTAAGTGTTGAAATAACAACTGCACGTTTGCATTGATTTATCCATTCCCATAAGCATGGTTGTTCTCCCACACTGAGCCCTTGGGAGGTGGTGTAAGTGTGAGAATTAGGAGATACAAAGTTGTCCAGTGCATGACTCCTACATGGAATTCAGGCATGTCGTTTTGCCAGTCTACTTTGCTGTGTCATATATGATACTGACTATTAAGATGTAAGTAGTGTGGAATGAATCTGTTGTGTTTTGGTTTTAACCTTCCAGATTCATCATCCTCATCTCCCTCTCTTTTTCTGTTTTTATTTGTAAAAATCATTGAGTGATAAATTTGTCTGGTAGGCACTGATCTGGGGCTTTTTTGGTAGATGTTCACAGTCTTAGTTCTTTCTTTAGCCACTTGCTTTCCATTATTACAGGCATGCCCAGTGATTAATGCAGTCCTGATGCCACTCATTATTCCCCGTTTTCTGGGCTGTAATGTGAGATCGTGTTGCTCCTCTAGGTGCTTTGTCTGGAGTCTATCATCAGTAGCAGAAAATTTGCACCTTTCAATTCTCAGTTTTCATTCCAGAGTATGTATTTTGCTTTAGAGACCAAAAATTCACCTCAGTGAACAGAATCAAGTGTTTATCTTCCCTACTGCTGAAGGCAAAATGTTAAAGTTTACATTGAGTCAACATTAAAACAGGCTGACTGCACAAAGGGACATTCCTAGAACTTTTCATGAGGAAACATTTCTGCATTTTAGATTGGCACTTGGAAAGAATACATGCAGAACTTCTTATGCTCAAATTTCACTGCAAATGATGCAGCTGCAATTTAAGCCTTATAGACTTTGAGTGCTGAAAAGCCAGTGGATGAGATTTTCCACTGCATGTTCTTCTTTCAGCTCCACTGATGTACACTTATTTTTTTAATTGTTTTTTTGTGAGATACAGAAACCTACTCTGGTTTGCATCTTGCAGCTTAGAATGAGAAGAGAGCTCTTTCCTCGTTTTCTGCATTGAATGATTGAGCTCTGAAGCTGTAGCATCAGGTTCTGATGCTTAAAGACCTCTGGCCAACTGTTGGAAGGCTTTCACTTCTTCAGAGTGAGGCCTGCAAATGCCATTCTCTTGTAAAACTAGTGTTGATATCACTTTGAAAAACGTTCTGTCTCTCCGTGTGCACCTGTCTTGAAAAAATCTATCAGTCCTGCAGCAGATGATCTCTCAAACTGCTTTAGGGCATTTTCTATTCACAGTTGAAGAGTCTGTTTCTGTATTTTTGCAGCCTCAGTAGATCTTCTTTTTTAATGCTTACCAAACTTCTTCTGGTCTGCAGGATGCTCAACAGATCATAATGTGTGAAGTTTAGGCAAATTTTAATGTACACACAGGAAAACTAGACGTGTCAGTGAAATAGATGAAGAAAAAATGCTGTTGACTCAATATGTCTTACAAGAGTAAAGAATGATCATATGTTTTCTTCTCTGAATGATGATGGATATTTTCTGATTAAGATATTATGTATGTATCCAGTTACCATATAATGAGACTGAGGGATGGAGTTTGAAAATCTGTTTTTTCTACTCTTCAGGCTACATAGTTACTTAGGAAAAATTAAGACTCAGGTGCTGCATTTGTTGATTTAAAAAAAAAAACAAAACAGAAAAAAAACAACAACCAAAAAAACCCAAAACCAGAATTCATCTAACTCATACAAAGGTTGGTGTTTAAATGTTGTGGGGATAAAGACTTTTTCACCTTCAGGTACACTTACTATATGGGAAGTGTAAGACTGATGAACCCTTAACTATTCATTTGCTTGTTTTTAAGAGCCTGGGTTTTGTAAATGATGTGCAAGGGAAGAGGGCTGCTGTCACTTAGCAACCCTGTCTGGTTCAGGAACAAAATGTTTTGCTGTTGGAATCTATGCAGTGCTGCTACAAAACATTCCTGACTGGGTAAGAGCAGGGATAGCTCTGTTCTGGAGAGGTTTGATGCAGTCAAAGTTAAGTGTTCCTGATGCTGTGTTTGTGAGATGTGTTCATTCCAGTATTTGTGACCATAAAGATTTTGGTTGCCTATCTTATTTTTTATTTGTTGTGACCATTAGCCAAGTAAACATTTCCAAATAGCAAAATTGTGTTTTACATTAATGGTACAAAGTAATTTCCACCTTAAATGATTTGTGATACTGCACTTTTCAGTATTCTAATATCAGTTATGTATCAACCTTGTGAGAGGTTACATCAGTATCCCTAAAGGAAAAGAAGCCAAATGCTTCAATATCTGAAGATTTCCTGACTTACTGCTTTTGAATGATGATGGCATTTCGTAATGTAGCTCTTAATGAATGATAACATGATGAGTGTAATCAGAATATATCTTTCTTTTTTTAAACACTCTTGGTTTTGCTGAGATTAAAAATACCATCAAGCAATCATACTTCTTGAATGCAAAATGAAATTCACTTTGTTCCTTATCAACCTGCTGGTACATCAGGTTTCCAGAAGGCAAGACAGATCCTTGTTTCCAGCATGAGGTTGAGAATTACTTCAGTTGTTCTACATGCCTATGATTGAATATGTCTTTTCAGCATATATATACAAGTCTTTTGTCAGTGAGTTTTTATTGTTAGTCTGTGACAAGCAAAAAATTCTGCTCACATTCATGGAGGCATTGTTTGAAAATCTGTTACTTTAATTACTGTACTTTCAACTGGGAAACTGCAAAAGCATAACCTTCACTTGAAAGATGCAGCCAGCAATACAAGGTAAAAGGTTACTTCCTATTTTCTTACAACCATACAAAAGGCAAAATTACAAACCTGTATTGGTTTTAGCTGGCTAGTCCTACTGGAAAAGACAAGGACAGGAAGGACTACCTCTCCTCCTCACCCCTGGCCACAGTGGTGCAGCAAAAGCCAGGTCAAAATGGTTATTCAGCACCATGCTGATGTCATGGTCACTGCAAAGACAACAGCCGGCTGGGTCTGACAGGGGCTGTGGGATTTGGAGTGTATTCTACAGCTTGTAAAATGTCCTCTTCCAGGTTGTTGAGGCTTTTTTTCCACTTCAGGGAAGGGGTGCAGCCGTTTCGTGCTTTGGTGCATGCAGCTCACATTTTGTTTGTTCTCCTGCTGCTACATACACCACTATTTTTGTTTTCTTTTGTTACCTGCAATAGTAAATCTTCTTGTTTCAGCTTTTCAGCTTCACCTATTGGCTTCTTTTCTCCTTGCCCAGCCCTGAGGGGAGGTAGGAAAATCCCATCCATTGTGAGTGGAGTGCTAGGGCTCAGCTGCTATCTAACCAGGACTACTCTGAGTAGTTCTGACTGTAGGGAGAATGAGGGTAATTCATCACAATCACCAGAAAAGTCCCCTGCCCTACAAGTCACTTACTTCTCTGTGAAAATTACCTCAAGGAATAAGAATGTAGTCACCTTATGCTGTTCTAGAAGGCCCTGAATTTATTGCTGTCAGGTTTAAGTCATGCTGTTGGGTTTTGTCATGTGGACACAGGACTAAAGTAACACAGGGAAATTTATTCTGTATTGGTTACCCTGAGCTACAATGGCTTGGGTGCTTTCAGCATACAATTTTGAATTGCCCTCTGTTCTCTGTTTTGATTCTGGAGCCTCTCATGTCGATATGCTGATATTTGATGCTCATGTCCATTTAGTTGTGTTGGATAGTGGTAATAGACCTGAGTCACTCAGGTCTGGACATACAGATAATCCTCTGGATTTGAGATGCCAGAGCTTTTACAGGAATCACAATGCAATATGCAGCTTCCTGTGAGCCAATTCATGGTCTGAGAGCTGAACTCTAATTTCTTGGGTACAGAAGAGGAGCAGTAGAGTCCCACATCTGTCTTGGCTGTCCAACCAATACATTCCATAATGAAGGTTCTTGCAGGGAGTATTCTGGATATTTGAAGGATGACTGATGAAAAGCTAATACCTAAGATGTGAAATGCCACTTTATTTCTTTAAGTAAACAAGATCATTGCTGGCTTCTAGAAATGAGTGATAATTTCTGCAAGGACATGTAGGGCTGAACTGGCATACCTGCTCTGCTTACAGTGTGTCCATCCCAATTTATTCTGACTGAGGGAACACAGGTTGCAGTAACTCAGATATATATATAATCAGGCATTTTGTATAGTTGTAGGTGAAAGGATTGCTGAAGTGTATTGAATTTTATCCTGACTCAGCAAGAACTTCGATGTAGGCTTTAGCTCACTATTTCAGGTTCACTGAAATCACTTGAACTCTTCAGAAAGGTGAAGTTAATAATGTACAGCACTTACAGGCTTTGGACCATAAACCCCTCTAGTATTCTTTATTTTTCTGTTTTCCTCCTTACATGTGTATATGACATAAACATTCCCTTTCCTTAAATAGGGAAAATATTAACTTCTGTTAAGTTTTAAAAACACAGAGATCTGTGGCTGAGGGACATGGTTTAGGTACAGACTTGGTACAGTTAATGGCTGGGTTCAGCCATTAACTTAAAGGTATTTTCCAACCAAAATAATTCTATGATTCTGTATCTCTTTCTCAGTAAAGGTGCACTTAAAAATAGAGAATGCTAATTTATACATAGCTAGTAAATTAATATCTCAGCAGAAAGTATCACACTTTTGATGTAAAGAGCAATGTATTTGATGTATTTTGGCTTTCAGTTCCCTCCCTACAGTTATGTCTTTGGTCTGCTGTGCATTCTGAAATGCATATTCCAGTTTCAAAGGTTGCCTATAACTGTGCATGCAGAGGCTACCATCTTACATTTAAAATTACCTCACAATAGATCTTTTCCTCTGGATTAGTGCTGATTTTAACTTGTTTAAAGTGTCCATTCTAATGAAGGGCAGCTTGAAAAGAGGTTACATGAAGAACACATTTTGCTTTCCAATTACTAGATGTAAACATGACTTTTTATTTTTGTCTGTAGTAGTAATAGCTGTTGTAGTAATATGCTTGGCTAGCTTGAAATTTTCAGTTACTATAAAAACGTTATACTTGCACTGATGGGATTTGCTTTACTGATCTTGTTTTGTAGTATTATTTTTCAGGCAATTGAGCTTGACTAGTCAAGTTATATTGACATTGAAATGTGAATTGTTATTTCATGCCTGCTCCTTGTGAGCTTCCAGCGAGTTTCTGGGTGCAGTTCAGTAATGCTGTATTTGTCATCTCTGCTACACAGTTTTAACACTTCAAAATTTTGCATCGACACCTATTTTAGACAGATAGGATCTAATGACCCTAGTCACCACAGCACCTTAGGATGCTGCCATTCAAATGTCCATTGTGCTTTTATGTCAAAAATTGCTTCCACAGCAATGAAGTCAGTAAAAGCTTATGTATTTAGATATATATGCTTACAACACCTTCTTCTGCCCGGGATGAACAACCATGCTAGAGCAGTTTGGGCAAGGATAGATATTTTCTTCCGATTGTACCCGCTATCAGGAAGTAACAAAAAAGTGTAAATAGTCATGTCTCAGATGACTACAACAGTTAACCAAAAAAGCCTGAGTTTATTCATTTTCTTATCCGTTCTTCACTCAGTGTTTGTAATGTTACAAGCAAGCATCATTAAGCAAAACCAAACCCACTTATTTTTAGCTATTGGTGTCTGGGGCATTTAATGTGTCCTGCCCCTCCTCTGTTTTCAGTCCAAATCCAGACCTGCTAATTTCCTTAGCACACTGAAAATAAATTAGGAGGTCACCTATGTAAGTAAGACTAGAAGGTAACTTCTGAGAATTTACAGATCTACAGATTTGTTGCTGTCCTTGTATGCTGGAGCTTGGACTCAATGATCTTAGAGTTCTTTTCCAACTGAAACAATTCTCTGAGGTTACTAAAGTTGGCTGAAGTTTGCTTTGGATGATACCTTCTTCTAAAGTGTCTGTGAAAACTTGGCTTGTTTAATTTTTATTGCAGTAGCTATAAAGCCTGTTTGATGTTACCAGATGAAAGTGAGTCAAGAAAAATTGGATAAAAGCCACACAGAGTACTGTACTTTGAAAATTACTTATTGAGTCATTATTTATCTGGTCAGGCAACCATGTAATATTTCTAGCACTTTGTCATTCTATGGACTATTACAATGCAATAACTTGTTCTTTTTGGAGCTGTGTCAATGCAGTATTGTGCACTGGCATAATAAAATGGTCTTATGTTGCTACTTAGATATCAAAGCAAAAGCAAGGCATTTCATCAAGAGGCTTTAATGAATTGTTGATATTGCTGAACTCAGTCTTACCAGTGTGTTGAAGGTAATGAGAGAATTCTTTTGAAATGTTAGTATTAGTGAGAGAAAGAGAATTTTAGATGTAACTTACAGGTCTGTAACACATATCTGCCTGCATAGAAGAGCTGTTAATGATAGTAAAATTCCAAACAGTTTTGATTGAGAGAGAATCTGTCACGCTTAGCTGGTTTGCTTTAAAGAGAAGGCTTTTTTAGATGAGGTTTTGTGGGGGAGGCAGACACCCTGCCACTTCAGAGGGATATTTTTTTCCACGTTATTTTCATTCAAACCTCAGCACAAGTACTTAAGTCAACTTGGCAGTGGGGGTATTGGTTCACTGAATAGTCAAGTGAACCTTCAAAGCTGGAACAAGAAGACAAAGGACAAAAGCTAGTTAGTATGTGAATTAATCCTACAGGGTGTCATGAAATTATGTTGCTAGCAGCTTTATCTATACATAGTTTCTGCTTACTCTTCTTCAATATTGGACAAGATCTTGTTCCCCCTGCTGCTGATCCAACTATGTGTAGGAAGAATTAGTTGTTAAATGTCAGATCTTAATCATGCCACCCTACACAGGAACTTTGGGAAGGGTAATGAAGTTACTGAAGTGACCAGTACCTTTGTCTTAACATCTCTTGCCACTTTTCTGTGAATGCAAAGAGGGCAGGCTACACAACAGGACCAATTGGCATGGTGTGGCCTGGTCAATAGGTAGAATGCTTCCTGAAGAACACAGTTTGTGGATTAATGATGTACTACTTTTTGTTGTGACAGGATTTTATACAGCAGTACGTGCTAAATTCCAAAATGTTGGAGAATCTCAAGTAGCTGTTGCTGTATTAATTCAATTTAGCTGATTCCAGTAGTTTTAAGTATGGTCCATCTTATTAACCTAGTGTAATTAATTTAAATCTTGCTAACATTTTTTTATGTAGAATAAGATTGCATTATGGAGTGTTTGTACAGGAATGTAATTTTCTGTCCATTTAGACAAGCCTCAAATTATCATACTTACTCCCCAGTAATGATGTCATTGTAATTTTGATGTCTGTCACTTTTCAGGATTGCATAGAGCATTCTGATTTAGAATAACTCATTATGCTTCTGCTTCTCTTCTCACCAGAGGCCAGCAGAAACTGTAGATGAAGAAGAAAATGCAGAAGAGGAAGATGACAGGGGAGAAGAAGCATCTAAAGGAAAGGAAGAATACCTAGATGCGAATGCAGAGGAAAATGGGGAAAATGTTAAAGAAAAATGTGAAGTGGAAGAAAATCAGATGAAATTAAATGAGAATTTTGAAGATGAATCTCCAGAAACACAGAATGTTGACCAAGCAGAGGAAAAGAAACATTCCCATTTAAATGGCAAGAAAAACAAAGAAAATGGTGAGGGTATGGAACACTTCAACTACCAAGGTGATCATCAGCCTGAAGAAGAAACAAAAGAGGATTCTGACAGTCAGAACCAGGTAAATGCTTATTCCTTCCGTTTGTTGTTCTAAAGTTATTGTTCCTCATTCATCTCAGCCTTAAACTTCTTGGCTAGTCTCTAAGAAGATCACCTCTGATAAGGTCCTGAGAGCCCTAATGAGAACTTCAGTTTGTAGAAAAGCTTTTTACTGCTCATATAGATCATTTACATCAGTAATCATGCTATATGCCCTCCAACTGAGAAAGCAATTGCTTCTCACTGTGTGATCAATCTGCATCTCCTGCTTTCCTGGCTATGATGGATTTTGAAATAATGAAAAAAGCCAATTAAAAGATTACTGCAATTTCCAGAAAAGCGTAATCATTATATAGTTCTACACTATATTGTCCTTTAGGACAGAGCAGAAGGGTGTGATGATATGACCACAGTGCCTCATTATTTTGATGGGTAGGCTATAATGGCTCTTGCCATTGCTGTGTGGAAATTTGATCTCCCTTTCCTACAAATTGGAAAAGAGAGTGGTGGTGAACAAGACTCTCAAAGCAAGGGGGTTTAGTCAGTTTAAAAGCAAATATACTGTGAATTTAGAGGCACTGTAACATGCTGTTGGATTAGATGGAGGCATGCAGCCCAGAAAAAGAAAGTGGACTACCCTGACTCAGGTGAATTGACCAACAAACAGAATGGCTGAAATAAAGTGTTTTGTTTGATGAAGAAAAGTGGGATTCTTCAGTGTCAGAAGCAGAACATCCTGCTGCATGTTTCCTGCTGATAGGCTACTGAAAAACAGACTCCTGTGCCACTGGGAATGGTTTCTTGCACCTTGCAACTGGACTTGCTTCTGATTCTGTGTGACAGACCATTTTCAATTAAGAACACCAAGTGACAGCTCAGTGGGCCTTGAATTTATTCCATGCTTGATACATTGATTTGTGTTTTTAGAAAAGCTGAAGTTGTTTATGGAAGTAGAGTACCTGAGTGAGCGTTCACATTAAATGGATATGTGGGTAGTAGGATGTTTGATGAGAGAACTGGGTGGGAACCTCTAATTTAAGTGCTTTCTGATTTAGAAAATGCATAAGGTAAAAGGAAATGTCAATGTGCTCGCTCTCACAAAACATTTTTTCACATCAAGAATACCTTATGGAAAATTTAGTGTGAAGTGCTACCACTGTATTGAAATGAAGTGAACTCTTTATTTCCCAATGAAGTTAACAATATCTGTCCTTTTTTCTCTAGGTCGATTCCCATCTTGAAAAAACATCCACAAATCCAAGGGTGACAATCACTAGCCCACAGGACAGTGAAAAGAGCACTGACTATGCTGCAGTTTCATAGATAAGAGAAAATGTAATGAGCAGAAAATGAATGATTCTAATATTTTAAAAACAGAGCATGTTATTGTTTGGTGATTGGTAACTTACAACGGGAGGATAGGTTGACTGCCCACATATTGAGTCTTGAAAAGATACTGCCATATGTACTGATAGAGAAAACAAACATTAATAGCTACTAGAAGAACACAAGAATTATTTTTACAAAGTGAGATTTTCCAATAGAATTTGATGAGGGAAATACAAGAATACTGTACAGTAATATTAGAAATAATTTGACTATTCTGTGGCACGAGATGGCTAGCAGTAATAGAATAACCACCAAAATTGCACATTTTTAGAAAAAGAAATAAACAAACAACAGTCAAATTCAATGTCAAAACATCCTTGCAGATTTGTTTGGAAAAGAGAAATTTTTTACTTTAATGAGGACATAAATAGTTCCACATAATATGTATGATTTCCAGACATAATATTATGATATAGTTAGAATATGTTCCTAACTTAATTAACTGAGGCCCACAAACGGTGGTGTACTCTAACACATCAGTCCTAATATTAGTAAATAATAGATTTTTAAAAATATTAATTAGGATTATTAGTTTTAACCTTCATAATTAACACTTATTTCACACTATTTTACAGTCAGCCTGTGATACTACAGCTTGTTCCCATTTACAACAAGAAGTTTTGCTGGTTGTCCTGCATGCATTAGCTAAAAACTGACTTATCATATTGAAAAAAAAAGCAAAGGTATGTAGCAGACTAGTTTCAAAAGTTGAGTTTGGATGGATTTATAGGTAAGTCTATGTGAAGTTTAATTTGTTAATGAAAAAAAAAAAATATCAATGGGCCTGGATTCAGACTGAAATGGCCATAAAACCATCACAGTAACTGGAGCCATTTTAATATGAAACATGTTAGGATAGGCCTGCCAGTTTTCTGTAAAAGTCAGCCACAATTGTTGCATTTATGAATTGTTTACATAGCTGTAATGGTTGGAAGTGTGTCGTCATCTTTTTGAGGAAGCTGGCTCCTGATAGTCTGTGGTTTAATTTGAATTAGTAAATAAGGCATTGATCCATAGTTTTTGTTCTCTTAATGACACCCAATTCCATTGCTCTTATCATTTCTCTGTTAGTAATGGGAATAATTTGGAGTTCATAGAAATACTGCCCTGAGCATAATTTCATTAATTATGCAAAAGAAGTAGCAGGTTTCCTTATCGTTGATGCTGGTAAATTATTACGAGGAGAAATTGTCATTTTTGGTGATTTTCATGCCATTAAGACAAAAATTACATATATGAACAAATTGAATTCGAAGCACAGTGTGAGGAATGTGGAGAAACACTTGTCATGACTGAAACTCACACAAACATCTTCACTTTTTCTACTAACTTAAATATATTTTTCCAGTGGAGTAGAAATACTTAGAAAACTTTCAGCATGTTTCTGAGTATTTGGAATCTAAGTATAAAAAAAATAACATTAGAACTCTTATGGATAGGGTTAGAACACTCTGCTCTGTAGCATCTCTGAATTGCCTGTGATTTGTGTGTCCTCTGCTGAACTGTCTGACAAAGATCTGAGGGAATATTGCATTTATGTAAGTCCTGCTTTAGCCAAGCTCTTAACCAAGTATGTGTGCACGGTCCAAGTGTTTTCGATGTTCACTGGGATTTAAAAAAACATTTAGAGTTAAGCAGAAGTAAAAAACAACCACCCCACTCACCCCCAACCCAAATGCAAAACCCAACCAAAACACAACAGAATGAATCAAGTACCTCTACATGCTAGTAAGGAAAATGGCACACAGAAAACCTCAAGATGCCTTTATAATCAATCCTGCACTGGTATAATGGATGCAGTAGAATTAAGAGCCCTCAAACAGTACTTAGCCAGCCAGAGGTGGCAGCTTTGTCTCATTGGAGAGCTTAGGGAAACTTAGCCACTGAACCTTCTGTACAAAGCTGACCAAGGTAAATGGTTAATGTTGCATCTCTGCTCACCTGAATAGCTCATATTAAGCACGGGCTTAAATCTGTTGCTGAATCAAGACAAGTGACAGTGTTTTGCATTGACACTACTATGAATGGGCTATTTGCTAGAAGTTAATGGTGTACCAAATTGTCCTGGTTTTGCTGAGACAGAATCACAGGATAGCCGTGGGCTGCAGGCCACTAGCAGTTCTGAGTCAGCTTGCAATAAGTAAAGGACTTGCTGTCATCTTACTGCAGATAAAGTCGTGAACTGCTGCTCAGGTGATGTTCTTCATTCTCAAAAGTTTGAGGTTAAATCAGCACTGAAAAAAAATCTGATGGAGATATTTAATTCGAAGAATGTTTGCTTGAAAATGTGCAACAGCTTCTGCCATTGCTCCCCTTCCCCGCAAATGTTCAGTGTCTTCCAAGCTTCAGAGTAATGGAAAATCTGAAACGAAGTTCTAGGGAAGTGTAATGTGATAATTTCCTTTCATGGGAACATGAAATCCCTATGAGTGTTATTCAGGCTTTATAATGCTTTCTCCTGTTTTCTTGCAAGAGAGACAGGATGTACTTCTTTGTAATAGCAAATCAAACATCTTTTTGAAACAGCGATGCAACTGTTTTGTCATTCACCTTACAACACTGACATCATGAATTCTGTGTCAAGCTCTCTTTTATATAAAGAAATTAGTTTATGCATGATGGATAATCCTGATGTTGAAGCAGAAATTAAACAAGAACTATACAGGTGGTCTTGCTAATCGGTTTTCTGTCTGGATTTGCTGTGTGTATGTCAGGACTTAACTGAGTTTTACACAAGAAATACCTTTTTTGTTAAGCTTCTGTATTTTTTATTTTATGTTCTGAGTTTTTTTAAAGACACGTTTTCTTGGTTTGGTTTTATTTTTTCAAAGTAATTTGCTATTAAAGAGAACTAGCATATAGATATTTCTGTGTTTCGGGAATACTGCCTTTAAATCTCAGCTGCCTGGTTCAAGAAGGACAAGGAATTACTGGAGTCCATCAGAGAGCTACTAAGATGGTGAGGGGACTTGAGCATCTACCTCACGAGCAGAGGCTGGAACACCTGGGGCTCTTTAGCCTGGAGAAGAGGAGACTGAGTGGGATCTTACTAATGCTTGTAAATATCTAAAAGGTGAGTGCCAGGAGGATGGAGTCAGATTCTTCTCAGTGTTGTTCAGTGACGGACAAAGGGCAGTGAACTCAAACTGGAACATGGGAGGTTCCGTGTAAACATCTTCACTTTGAGGGTGGCAGAGCACTGGAATAGTGGCCAGAGAGGTTATAGACTTTGTATCTCTTGAAGCATTCAAAACCTACCTGGCCACGTTCCTGTGTGATTTATTTTAGGATATCAGAAGGTTGGAGTAGATGATCTTTAGAGTTCCTTTCCTACCCCTACTACCCTTCCATGATTCTGTTTTGTCTAATATCAAGACCTAAATGATGTTAAGTTTATCTTTGTGTGACTGGCTTTACAAACCTGGTGATTCTGCAGCTGATTCTCCCATAACTAGAACTTTAACAAGAACTTTATTTAAAAAATCAGATTTGGTAGTTTATGTATTGCAACTGTGAAAGAAAATACACTGAAAAATTTGTCTGTAACCTAGTTACAAGTCTAAGAATAACAGCACAGTTAAACTGGCCTCTGGCTTTTAATGCCACTGTTCAGGTTAGGACTGAATTAGCAGTATATCTCTACTATTTGGCAGATACTCATCAGGTAAGATCAGTTTTATCTCTCCACTAGCAATACTTGAGAAAACTACCAAAACTTTTTGATGTCTCCTTGCTGAAAATCCTAATTTCAGCAAAGCATTAAAGCATCTGCTTAAGTCTCAGAAGACTACTGCTTTTGTGAAATGTTATCTAATGGTTTGGTGCTTTAACAGATCAGAACTAAAATAAAGCTAGTTACTGGGAAAAAAATAGGTGAAAATAAGGGAAACCTAATCCCTGCTCAGTGTCATCTAAAGAAAAACAAAAACCCCCAAACCCGACCTCCACAAACCTTTATGCAGAATGAAAAAATAATGTGTAAATACTCTGATTACTTGAACATAGAGGGAAAGGATTGTTGCTTGGTGTCTTGGTTTGAGTGGACAGAAGCTATTTTACCCCTTCCCAAAGGAGCAAAATAAAAATGCTCCACACAGGTTTGGAAATTTAACTGGAAACGCTGTTCATAAATATATACAGAAATACGAAATACACAAATTCAGCCTCAGCCCAGTTCTCTGTGCTGAGGAACAGATAGGGGGAAAAGGACAGAACAGAACAGACAGTAATGTCCATTTATATAGGAGCACAGGATGATAGGAACCAAGAAACAAAGATTGCACTTTCCTGTGTCCACCTCCTTGTACTCTCTGGTACTTTCGAAGGACTTTTTTTTCCCCCCCTATGGTTCTTAAATCTGTAACACTTGGGTATAGAATCATAGAATCATAGAATGGTCTAGGTTGGAAGAGACCTCAAAGATCATCCAGTTCCAACCCCCCGCCATAGGCAGGGACATCTCCCACTAGA
>VWZI01010423.1:173014-241150 GCA_013396835.1 Psilopogon haemacephalus
CCTCAGATACTGGTAGGCTGCTATAAGGTCTCCCCGAAGCCTTCTCTTCTCCAGGCTGAAAAGCCCCAACTCTCTCAGCCTGTCCTCATAGCAGAGGTGCTCCAGCCCTCTGATCATCTTCGTGGCCCTCCTCTGAACTCTCTCCAACAGTTCCATGTCCTTCTTGTGCTGGGGGCTCCAGAATTGCACACAGTATTCTAGGTGGGGTCTGACAAGAGCAGAGTAAAGGGGGAGAATCACCTCCCTTGCCCTGCTGGTAATGCCTCTCTTAATGCAGCCCAGGACACGGTTGGCAGTCTGAGCCACGTGTGCACACTGCAGGCTCATGTTGAGCTTCTCATCCACCCAGACCCCCAGGTCCTTTTCCTCAGAGCTGCTCTCCAGCCACTCACCACCCAGCCTGTATTTTGATTGATTATCCCAAAGGTATATTAAAATAATGGCTAGGTAATAAATGTAAGTACAAAATGAAGTATCTCAAGGAAGGGTGTATTTATGAAGTAGTAGCAATCAGGATGATTTAATGGGATGCAGCTGAAGGATGTATTGTTTTGAGCAGCTGATAGCCTTCAAAGTTTTAATCAAGAGAAGTGCTTTAGACATGGCAACAGGCAGTGAAGCTGGCTGCTGTGTCCAGCTTATTGTCTCTGTTCATATTTGAACGGGTTAATGTACAAGCATCTCTGTGAACACTGTAACTGAATGCTGCAACTGCATTTGCTCTGTGTTCACACATCCTGCACACATAAATAATGGGCTTATATTAACAGCGATGGAGAGACGAGACTCTACTTGATGCAAGTAAGGTGTCCATTTATTGCGTGCAAAGCACTAACTTATATACTCTAAAAACCAAAGCTTTTGCATTGTATCAAATAATAATTGGTTAGTGCAACTGTGTACAGCAGTGATTGGCTAGCAACACTTTATCAGGATGCAACTCCTTATTCAGGACAAGGCTTATATTCTTTTTTACTTAGCGTTGCTTAGCTCTTAGACTCTCGTTATCTCTAACAAAAACATCTGCCAAGTTTCACCTCTTCAGACCTTCAGCAATATCTATCTGTGGCTACCAGTACTTTTCCAAAAGCTCAGTGGCACCCTGTACCCATGGTTTTTGTCCCACTAAAGTCAAAACATTCTCTGTGCATCAGTTTCTCAATACTCCGAGTAAAGGCTAACAAAGGAATTCCTTCATTATATAATCCAATCTTTTTGCATAGTTAGCCATCAGAAAAATACTATTGATTGTAGCTGAAATTAGCTATGATTATGTAATAAGATACAGTTAAAACCAGTAGTAATTAACTTGATAAAAAGGACGGCATATCTGCGTACACTCGGGTGCTCTTCTGGCCCCAGCTTAGAAGGCTTGAAGCCATGAAGTAAAATGGAAATAGCAGCCTAAAACCAACTGGGAACTATGTGTGTCATAAGAGATGGACAAGATTTGGAAAATGCATTTTTCAAAGGTCTGTAGTACTAGCAATAGTTCAGGGGACATCTGGTTTAAAGAAGGGGGCATTTTGATATGGCAGACAGACTTCCAACAACCTATGTAGAATGCATTTAAATGTTTGTATTTTTCTTCTGGTCTACAGCAGTGATGATACTTAGCTTTAATAGCTTTGCAATTTTAAATGAATCCCTCATTCAATTATACTTTAATGCCCTGGGTAGGACCAAAACTTAATTCAAAATAGAAGCTTTATTAGTTGACAATTTCTACTCTAATCCTTAAAAAGTTTCAAAAACCTCTTTTAGCATAAACCAGAAGGAATCTGATTTTTTAAATAAAATTATTCACAGTTCTGTACATCAAGTTAATTAACACGATGGTTAATTGATTTTTGAAGGCATGCTGTTTAAACTGTGAACCCTCTGATTAGTGTCTGTTCATTTCAATGTAGTCTGTCTTCTGCAAGAATTTTTTGGCCTATATGCTCACCCTGATTTTCTGGACCCCAGCCTTTGTGCTGGAACCAAAACATGTGCGCAGCAGGTGGAATCAAGCTCCTAATCCAAGCTTCTTCTGTAGAATAATTTTTAAAAGTAATTTGCTTTTCCCGTACTCTAAAATAAAACATGAAAAAAGTTTTGTCCGGTGCCTGAACACCCAAGTTACAGCCCCAAATATGATGATTTCCAGAAAAGTGGTCCTGCCCTGTCCCAGGCTTCCAGGTGTGCAAAAAAGGACCAAACGGGTTTTCAAAACAACACACTAAACACATGTGACCTTGTAATTATGCTGGCTCTGGTCCTCTAGGCTCTCCAGGTGAGGGCTAGAGAAAAATTGCCCTTTAGAGGATGATACAGAATATCTGAGATCTTGGCTGTGTCGCCCTTAATGGAAGAGAAGGATTAAGAATTAGCCTAAAATTCAGTGATGTGGAAGATTATTGTCCACTTGGTACCTGCTTCAGAATCCTCTCCTGCTTTGAAGAAGCTGACATTTATGGAAGGAGAACTTTGGCTGGCACTTGCAAAAGGCAATAACAGCATGCCATAAAGCATCAATGACTGACCACCAAAGGATGCTTGACCCTGTAACAACTTCCAGTAGTGTTGGCTGAATAATGTCCTTACCTTCTCAAGACAGTCTGTTTTCCTCCTGTTCATGGAGGGAGAAAATGAACATCCAAGAGTTATTCTGTAGCTACTGTTGCCACAAAGTTTGGCACTTGTATTTTAAAAACAAGTGTGAAATGAGGTGTACCCTGCAAAGGTGGTATGGAAATGAAACTTAAAACCTGTACTGTAAAATGGGAATGTCAACTTCATTAACAAAAGACATTTATCTATAAGGAGAGTTGTGTGCTTTACTTCACTGTGGTACTTATTGGAGACAGCAGCAGTGTTCAGCAGTCTTTGAGGTGAGGGGGTTTGTCTGTCTTGGCACCAGCTCACTGTAGCTCCAGGAGAAATGCCTTTGCAAAAGGTTAGGTGAGAGGTGGAACCCAGTCTGATCATGACCTATCAGAAGAGATGTCTTTATCATAGCATATTAAAGAAAAAAAGTGTTCTTACACAGGAGATAATGCACTTGTCCAACAATAATGTCTTCATTCTTGTCTAGCCATCAGAGGTAGGCAGAATAATTGGTGTTAAATGTTGATTCCTGTTTTATAAAATGTCTGTCTCTGTGAAGATTTCAGCTACTGTATTGTTGTTCTGGTCACACATGTTAGATCTGCAGTGTTTTTCTGTGCTTTCAATATTCACTGCCTGTCTCTTCTGATACTGACAGATGACCCATGTTGATGCTTGAAATGCTACATTTTGCTAGCTCTCTCCTGGGGATTCCTTCGGCCTTACCCTCTCTCCCCTGTCACCCTCCACCTGCTGAGCTGCAGACCTGCCTCCCTTGTGCCACCATTTCAGGCAGGCATCCTTTGCACCCAAGATGTGCCTGGGCCAGGGGTCCCTCTCACCTCTCATCCCCGCTACTGTCCCAAATGCAGAGGCTTCAGAAGAAAATACCAGGGCTTGAGGTTCCTGAAGCTGGCAGGGAGGAAAAGGGCAGCAGACGCTGAAGCCATTAGGTGAGCTGAGGTAGGGAAATAATGACATTCCAGAAAGGTCTCTTGTCTGCCATCCTTCTAGTCTCAGACTAGGGTGGTGCCTTCAGCTAGGCAACAGCCTGAAGCTGTGGGTCCTAAGGCTGAAGTTGCTGGAGCAGCACATCTAGGATGTTGTTAAACTGATTAGCTCATTAGCAGTGTTTAAAAATGATCTCCCATCTGTACTGGCAAAAGCACATGAATGGTAAATTATGGAAAAAGTCAGCTTTCAAAAAACAGCTGCAAATGGGCATACACAACAGTAAAAGAAGTCATCTGATGCTGTCTCTTCTGCCTGCAGGGTTGTTGGAAGTACTTGCCTGACCTGGTGTTAATATGCAGAGATTATTTTCGCAGCAATCCCTCTCTGTAAATTACCTGACAGCAAACCTGAGCTTTGCCCTGCTTAATGTACATCAAGTGAACTCATGCAGGAAATGGGCGCTGCGTGGTCTGCCGCACATTCGGATCAGAGCCAAAGGAAAATCAGGGTGTGGATGGATTGTTTGCCCAGTGATCAGACTGCTCCAGAAGCTGCACACACAGTCTCTAAGTATCAGGAATAAGAGGAGACTGTGTGGGTCTTCCCATCCGCAGCGATGTTCCTCAGGCACAAACTGTGCCATGGCAAAACTCAAACAGCTTCTGTAAGTGGTGCATGGGCATTAACCCCCAAAGACTAGTGTGGGGTAATGCTCTGTGGAGATGCTGCTTCTGTCATCTGTGGAAGTGGTAGGACAAGGAGGGAGTGGGCCTCCAAACCACACTTAGAAAGCATCATATTGTCTCTCTACCCATGACATGCAGTGAGCTGAGAGGCAACCTGCTGTGTAATAGCAGGATAAGCAGTCAGTGCTGAATAAGACAAACTGCTGATTCCTTTATTTTACCATCCAACTAAGGTTTTTGCAGTCTTTTGCTGTCTCTCTTAGATTTCACATCCTTGGAGGCTAAATAGCTTCCCCAGCATGCAGGTTCTGCTGCCGCTTTACTCCATGCCAAACCTTTCTCTGATGGCTACTGCTCAGGATGCTGCAGTCACCCCATGCTGCTGTTGCTATTGCTGTTTGCTTGCACTCGTGCATGATTTAGAATCTCTTGGACTACTTGGAAATGGCAGGCTGAGGCTGTAGCAGAAATTGGAAATTAAATCTGCTTACAGGCAGCTCAGGAGGAGGAGATGTTTCTGCATCTCTGCCTTTGCCTGGGATTCACTGTGCACTGGGAACTGACTGGAAAACAAAGAGTGAATACAGCCTGGAGTGAGGAGGACAAGAGAGATGCTAAAGAGATAGAGGATGCAGATCTAACCTTTGGAAGAGCATGTATTAACCAAAGTGAAGTCAGAGATTATCACTCAGGTTGAAAAATGGGATTTCTTTCACCACATCTGCAGAGAAAATGGTGTTGGGCTCAGAGGGGTTGCATTATAATTCTTTGCCAAATGAGGCTAAAGGGAGAGCAATAAGGTAGTATGAAGAAACTGAAAGAAGCACCTTAAGTGTGGAGGCCAGCAGGTTGTAAAAAGAAGAACTTGGCTGCTAAAACCATGTTTTATTTGCGCTAGCGTCCATTAATGTGCCCCTTGGAAAGGTGATGGCAGTCAGTGCCAAAGTATCAGGCAGTTCTGGAGTGGAACTCGTGGTGAATTTTTTGGGGATGGCAAAAGTGAAGAAGATATATGGTAGAGATATTGTATGTTCAGGGACAGATTACCCTCAGCCTCATTAAAATGTTCCCAGGGAAATTGGCTGCTGCTCACTGCTCCTCAGCTGGAGGCCACATCACAGGCATTTCCCATGAGATCAGCAAAACCTACATCTCCACTGCTCTTCCGTTGATGCTGTGGTTCCTGCGCCCAGGGATAAAGGTGTTAAGCCATTACAAGGAAATGGATCTTGGAAGCATTTCTAACGCATCTTAATCTTTCCAATATGTGGCCTCTCCACAGTAACAAAAGTAATCTTTTGTTCAGTGTTTCTACAAAAGCCCTGTGTGGCACCGACTCTCTGCTGTGAAGGATTGCAGTGCTCAGTGGTCCCAATTTTGGAAAAGCTCTAAGCAGCTGGAACAAAGGTTTAATGAGATGAAATGTGTGTGGCAACGTTAACCATGACAGTGTTAGAAGCTCTGCTGCTGCTGCTGATAAATCCCAAATGCATTTCCTATCCCAGCAAGCTTCAGTGAGATCCTTGTGCATTTTTCTTTTTCCCTAGCATCTGGGTAATGCCATGCATGAGTCATCCTCTCTTGTACTGTCAAAGCATGTTCAGTTCTGCAGGAGCAGTGCACAGTGTAACTGAATGCCTGGTGCTTGGGTCAGCTCTGTTCACTATCTGTAGGATCAGCTATCCTCTGGACAAAAATGTAGCAACAATTATATGTCCATATCTACATAGAGTCATAGAATGGATTGGGTTGGAAGAGACCTTTAAAGGTCATCTATCCAACCCCTCCTGCATTAAGCAGGGACATCCTGAACTAGATCCGGTTGGTCAGAGCTCCATCAAGCCTGACCTTGAATATTTCTAGGGATGGGGCCTCCAGCACCTCCCTGGGCAACCAGTTCCGGTGTTCCATAACACTTATAGTAAAGTACTTCATCCTGATGCCCAAACTAAATCTACCCTTCTCTAAACCGCCCCCACCCTAGTGCTACATGCCCTCATATACAGTCCATTTCCAGCTTTCTTGCAGATACTGGAAGGCTGCTATAAGGTCTCCCCAGAGCCATGGGTGTGTGTTTTAAAAGCTATGTACCCACATAGCTACTTTGGATAAACAAGCCCAACCTGTGCTTTCTTTGCTAGATGGATTTTCAGTCAAAATTTCAGTACAGTGCTAACAAACAGCAAGTGGAGAAAAGGGGCTCAGTAACAGCTACAGGAGCCCTTACTCTCATCTGCTTTGGTGAACTTCAGTTTAAAATTTCAAATGTCACATTTCCTCCATGCATAATTTTTAATTAAAAACTCTCCTCTGAAAAGGTCAGGACAGCTTGACTCTGCTTCCCACATACTGATAGCCCAATAGCAGTGAAAGCCAGTGGCAGCAAACAAAATTCCTCCTGACCTGAAATGAAAGTGCTGAGGACCTTCTCTGCCTGGAATAACTAATGAACAGCAGTAGGTCCTAGCCCTGCCAGGTGCTTTGTGACTAATAGCTACCCATCATCCTTGCTGCCTTGCTTTATAAACAACACACAGCTCCTCACCAGTCTTTGCATCTTTTCCTCTTTACCACTGTTTCATTTGCTGCTCTACTTGGATCGCAATCTTAATTTTAAGCACTGTCTGCAACGTGCTTTTGCACTTCTAATATATTGGCGCCAGTAAACTGTTGGGTAGAGCAAAACCTGCTTTATTTTCTGTAACCATGTGCATGTGATGAAATCTTGATTGCTCATCTTTTCAGTGCTAATGTTTGGACATTGCAAATGTGTTGCTAGGATAGGCACTTCCCTTGCAGAAGAAAATTTTACTTCCAATGCCATTGCAGACCACAATAATTATTGCAGATTCAGCTAAAACTTCCAAACATGCATATTCTGGTTTATTTATGCAGTGGAAGTACGACCTGAGTCACGGACCACCAAATGTTTTATCAGCAAGGGAAAGAGCACAGCTGTTAGCTACAAATCTGTTATTAGTTTGATGGAATCTGTGGTATCTTTTTGACTCAGCATCAAAGTGACTTCCCCACCTATGAAAGCTGAAGACAGAATGCAGTGGTTTCAGCTGCTGACTGCCTTTCAAATTTTAAATTTACAGAGAAATCTGCTTGACTAGAAAGTCTCTTCACAGAATCCATGAGTGGCTTGCGCCTAGAATTTTATTCAATCCATTCAAAAAATAGACAGAACTATAAGGTGGCACATATTGTCAGAAAGTACAAATGTCACATCTCCCTTTTTACAGTTTAATTTAAATCCATAGATTAAGACAGTGAAATAATTGTCCTGGCTGGGAAAATAATTAAGGGTCTTTGATGAAAGGACACATCTTCAGGTAAGCATTGTCACAAATGTATCTGGTTAAGCATAACTTTCTCTATGCTCTATAAAAATATAAACAGCATTTCAAAACATTTTTAGGTAAATAGGTTAAGGTCATCTAACATGGCAGTCATGTACTGACAGAATATGGGACCTGGGCATGTCAAACTGCATTTAGTAATCCCAACCCAGCCAAAATGAAAACATTTTGTATGTGCTTCAAAGACAATGAAGTATGATGAAAGAAACAGTATCAAACCAAAGACGTACAGGTATGATGTCCCTCCTCCCATAACAATTACTTATTTTTGTAGTTTTTGTTAACATGGCAATGACTAAGACAAAAGTGGCAGTTTCATACAGGTTAATTATAACTTGGGATCAAGTATAACTTGCCTTTCCCAGACAGCAGCATTGCTGGGAAGTGATGTGTGCCACAATCAAGTTCAGGGCACCCACTCTCATGCATGTTTTACCTGTGCAGTATTTCTTCAATACAGACTGTACAGAAGAGCATGTGCAAATTACAAGGGCAGAATCTTGGCTTCCCAGACAGCAAAACTGGGTGGTAAGACTAAACAGTATTTTAAAGCCAAGAAGGAAAACTGAACAAAAAGCCAACTCATTTACACTTTGAACAGTGGGATGTCAGGGTGTTCCTGGTACAGCTGTCATTAACACCCTGGGGTTTTTTTGTAGGGATGTATCTTATAAGCTAAACAGCTAATTGTTGTTGCAAGGACTTACTGATTCAACACAGATTAAGAAGTTTGAATACACTGAATATACTGGTCACAGGTCTAATCACATCACTTCCCTCTTCTCAATCCTAAATTTGCATTGAATTGGCTTCCCCATCAGCTGTGTGTTTGTATAGCAGAGCACTCGATGTTGTAATTGACTAGCACATATGCCAACAACAGCTGCTATTTTCCAGTTAAAGTGATCTACAAGTGAGAAACAAAACCTAAGGGAAGGGTCAGGTTTCAGATAGAGGTTGGACATTGTGAACTTTGGACAAAGTAACAGGTATCTTTGACTCTCCCAGTGCTGGCGCTTTTGTGACTGGATTTGCATGGGCTTTTACATCAGCTATTCTCTCTTTAAATCTTTGCTGGAGGTACTTTTCTTCTTTGGAGTAACTTTTAGCAAAAGCAGACATCATCAGACACGCTGCCACGGTGGACCCTCCAACACAAAACAAGATTGCACCTGCCAGCTTGCATATATCAAGGGACCCATTAAACTGTATGGCACGGGTATCCACTACAATAAAATCATCTTTCCCAAGAGCTTCGATTTTTGGTGGCACAAGAAAACCCACTACAAGAACTGTTAAGCCTATCAGCATAAAAGCCGTCCCAGAGATGAGTCCGACCTGTGGGAAAAACAAAAAGAAACAAAAGAAACAATTACTATGCTTTTTTAGTTTTCAGCTGCTGAGTGGCCCTAGGAGGCATTCAGCTTTTAGAACGTCTCTCCTAAGGGAGGGCTGCTATTTTGCTTTGAGGTCCTGCACGGCCATACTATAGCTACAGTATATGGAGAAACTGCCTTTTTACAACTCATATTTATATAACTTAGTACTGACTTCTCTGGAAACAACAGAACATGTATACATGTAAGAAATGTTTCATGTTTCATGGTCCCATCACAGAGAGGATGACAGTTTAACCCCAGTCCTGTGTTATTTCTGGTTATTTCTTTTGCATTAGGGGGTGGTTAGCACCAACAGTTCAGTGCCTGATGACAGTCTGTGTCACCATCTACCACTTGCTTTCACTCCATGAAATGTAATTCCTTTCTAAGGATTAGAAGAAAGTTGTTATTGCTGTGAACAGATCACAGAATATTTCCAGCACATTTCAAGTCTAAGTATAGAACTTGTTTCATATAGAATGGGTGCAGCAACAAAGCAGAGGCATTGGGTTAGAAGGCCTTGTGGGCCCTTTCTAGCCTCTGACGTTCTCAGATTCAGTCAAGTTACCTGACCTTAATGGAGATGTTGTAATTTGCTTGATTCCTAAGTCACAGTTTCAGAGTTTCTGCTATTAACCTACCAGTTTTATTCCCAATAATCTGGCAGTAGTACTATGGGTGCAGAGCAGAGGTAAACTGCACTTTAAAGCTACAGGTGAGGTTTCCTACAGAAGACTTTGATGTTTCAGTGGCATGGCTCCTTGTGACAGAAACATTCGAAGACCTTACAACTAGCTCAGAAGCCAATCTATCTTGGCAAGAGCAACCTGCTTGTCTATTCTGTCATCTCAGGGAAAACTAAGCAACAGAAGGAACCTCTCTGGATGATACCTACACCCATTAGTTGCATGGGAGAATCTTGAAATGGGCATTTTTGTGTTCAGTAAAAGGCAATGGGCAATACCTTCCAGAACGTAGAGCTCCACCTGCTAGGCGATCTCTGGATCTGAAAATCATCCTCATACTCCCAAATTGAAGCTGTGCAATCCTCATAAAACTGATGCAGGTAGGACCGAACTCCATAGCGTTGGTACCCTCCCTCAGTGCTGCCCTGCGCATGCTTGGACCCGCAGATGTCAGCATAGGAGCTCATCCTTCCTACCTGCAATGAGAATTTCCATGCAAAGCAGATTGTTATCAGTGTGGCAGAAGAGTAAAGCTGGCTACAAACTCTCCAGATAACACAAAGAAAAGCAGCCCAGGAGGGAAATTTCCTTCATTTTTTTACAAAACAAATGAGCCTGGAAGAGTTGCATGTGGTGACTCAGCTCAAGTGAACCCAAGGCACTCAGCTTCTTGGCTCAGCACAGCCTAAAGGTGATGCAGAGAACATTCTCTCCCATACACAGAGTGCCTGCGCTCCATCTTTCGCACTAGCATGCTACTGTGTTTCCATGGAGACTGAAAGAAGCAGACAACATCAGGTAACAAAAGCCAGCATCCCTCAAGGATTCATACTGCCTCTCATTCAGACTGCTTCTATCAGTTAAATAGTTTGCAACTATAGGAACTTGCCAAACTGCTGGGTAAGGTGTTTTTTTTAAATGTTTTTTTGCTTGAGCTATTGAAGTGCAGGATTAAACATTGATATAACATTCATAGCTACGAGAAACACAGGCAAAATAAGTTCTAGATGAAGTCAAACTTAATATATCCTGAACTTAAATATAGATAATTAAAAATGAGAACATGGAATGCTGTTACAGCACCAAATTGCTCACTGAAGAGAGGAAAATGGAAATACTAAACTTCTGCCCAACAACTGTTCCCATGGAGAAGTCAATTCCCAAACTCCATCTGACTACAACAAAATCAAGATTATTTGCTATGTAAACCACCACCAATCTTCTCTACTTGCCTCTAAAAACCTTAAGCAACAGGTCAATGTTACTTAAGCATCATAATTAGGACTTAGATCTGAATGTCACAGCACAGTTTATGCCAGGAAGGTTGGTTTGACATGCTCATGGAAGCTAGGACCTTGTGATTTTGCAGGCCTATGGCCTTTTAGGAATGGGTCGTCCTTCTGGGTATGAAATTCTTGAGTATGCATGAAAAACAAACACTGCTGCATTTAAATTAAGTAGAACCCAGAAAGTATAAATAGGTAAAGGTAGCAGCCTGAATCAAGGTATTGGCTGGCAAAGCAGTGGTCTCCCAGCCTTTTGGAATCTAGTTGCATTCCTGACTCAGGGACAAAAGGGGTTTTCCTCTTCATTAAAAAAACAAACAAAAAACCCCAACCCACACAAAAACCAACCAAACAAAACACAAACAAGCAAACAAAACCCCAAGATTAGCATATCTAATAAATAATTAGTTTGAGATTCTCAACATCTTAGAGTTGCAAATATCAATTTCAACCTCTGATGGAGTTACAAGGCTTTCACAGGAGTCACAACCAAGTGGAGAAGGCCCACATGATGCTGGTGGCCATTGCAAGGGCCAGAGCTCCCTCCAGGAGAACTGAGGACAGTACTGGTGGCTGAGCTTTGCAGAACAGCAGGACAGCACAAGGCACAGCTTCTGGCAGAACTCCTTCTCTGAACCTGGAACTGCCATTGCATCCCCTGTGGGTTCCCCTTCTTGATTTCAGACACTCTCCTAGGTGCCTACTTAGATCTTTATTCTTGCATTCGATCCTGCCTCCATAAGTAACTTATGCTTAACTTGTTGCCAACTAAATTCATTCAGGTAAGCATATTCAGCATCACATAATGAGCAGAAAGGGAGGCGTTTCCCCCAAGTGGAAGAAACTCCAAGAGACCAACACCGGGAAGGACCAGACCTAACATGACCAGATAATGCCAACAAAGCTTGATGACATCTACTCCAGATGCTATCAGAAGACAGCTTTGGAGTTTCTTTGGTTTCTCCAGAAGGTGAAGCTGTTGCTGAGTCTGAACCAGCAACTGTAGTTATTGCAATTAAAGGAAACTCAGTGTGATGTGACGGAAAGCTGCATAAACACTATCACACATTCACTGCTCTATCTGTAGGTTTAGTCAAGACAGAAAGGAGGGTGTAGTGTTTCTAACAGCTTGCCTGTAAGGAACACAGCCTGAGATGACTTACAGTGCACATAGATTTTTTTTTTTTAGCAATCTAAAATGCTAGTAGGTGGTTTTGGTCAGGCATATGAGCAAAATGAGATGAATAGAAAATGAGTGGAATAGAAAACAAAAAGAATGATCTTTTGCTTGAGAGAGCTGAGATACCATCAAGTAGCATGACCTTTTAAAATGGGAGGAAAAACAAAATACTGCCAGCACCATTAATTATTTTCAAGCACTGCATAATAGTAAGTGCTACTGAACATTTTCTTTATGCTCACAGTCTTCCACTTAAGTAATCTCCTATCTTTTGCAAAATATCTTGTCCCTTAGAGAGAATCAGGCTTCTCAGCCCTATATGAGTCATTTGGCCTAAGATGGTCTCCTTCCTCAGCTGAAATGTAAACATAATGATGTTGTTCTCACTCCTTACAGATGGGTCAGGGAAAGTGAAATAGTCAGAGTATAGCGCGAGAAAACGGCTCTCCATAAATGTGTCACAGCATCAGATTACGCTGGATGAATAGATACTGCAGTA
Source organism: Psilopogon haemacephalus (assembly GCA_013396835.1). Taxonomy (NCBI): domain Eukaryota; kingdom Metazoa; phylum Chordata; class Aves; order Piciformes; family Megalaimidae; genus Psilopogon; species Psilopogon haemacephalus. The sequence goes on from VWZI01010423.1 coordinate 185,639, forward strand.
GCTATGATGCCCTGAGTGCTGACGCGTGTCTCACCTTCCTGGCTGAGAAGCTAAACGCTGAGACGTTGGGAAACTTTCGCTAAAAAGAGTCAATTACCCAAACCTCTTATGCGCAAGCTCCGAACACGTATCCACAGCACAAAAGTGGTTTAATCGTTGAAAGTTTTTCAGTACCTAAACCCGAGGTGCCTGGGAAGATGTGGGATGTATGATCGCAGCTTCACACACTGCATAGTAGCAATCTCTCCCCTAGCAACTTTTGTTTCCATGGCAAAAGCTGTCCTGTTTACTTTTGAGCTTTACTATTCTCCACTAATCCAGGGAAGCGTGGCTGGACTGGTGAACAGGAAGGCAAAAAGATGAGCAAGCTCTAGGAAAAATTACCCAATGAATTTTCCAACTCCTTTGCTGACAGATCGGACATATTTTAAGAAATGTAAGGAATTAGCATGTGAAAAGCAAGACAAAGCAAGTAAGCATGCATCATTGCTCTTTCATGTCACACAGCCACTGATGCCAATGGGTCTGCCGAGGTGAAGTCCCCCTCTCTGCCAGATGTACACACTTTGATCCTTCTCTTCACAGGCCACGTCTCCAGTTCTTACCTACACCAAGCAATACCCTGTGAAGGGCAAATACTGGAATACATAACCTGCCTTTGACAGCAGTTTCCAAAATGGCCTTTCAGACGCTTTAGCTACCTGTCATGCCACCGTCCAGCACCTTCCCAGGCCAGAGGCTAAGACAATCTGTTCTTGGCCTGACCTTGCCCACCGGAGCGGAGCCCTCATGCCCCCGCGGCGCTGGCTCAGTACCCGGCGTCTGGTCAGGGGGCTGCAAGGGCAGCTGCCGCCGTTCCCCCGAGTACGTCTGGGGTGCTCAGCTGATTTTTCGAGGCGACTTCTGCGCCCTTGCCGTGCACCGGGCAGTGAGCAGGCTGTTCTCCGGTTCAAGGGCTGGGCATCGCGGGGGGTATACGCCGGGGCCTCCCAAACGCCAGGTCGCGACCCCTGCCACAGGCGGGCACAGGCTGCTCTGCCAGCACAACAGGAGCCGCTCTCCAGAGTCGCTTCCCGGGCGCAGCGGAAGAGCTCCGCAGCACTCGCACCTCAGCGGAGATGTCTCCCGTGACCGGCTGCCGGCCCTTACCCCTCCTGGCCCGGCGCCAGCCGCCCCTCGTACCGAGACGACCAGGGCAGGGGAGCCTGGCCGGGCCGTCCCCCCGCCCTGCCCTTGCCCTGCAGCGCACGGCGGCGATGCAAGCGCCCTCCCGGCGGCGGGTCGGAGCGGCGGCACCAGCCCTCCCCAAGAAGGCAGCCTCCTTTCCCCGGTCCGGGGACCTTGCCGTATCCGCCCTCCCACGGCCTGGCTGCCGGCTCCTCGCCGCCACTTTCCCCGCGGGAACCTCGGCGCAGCATGACCCCCGTGAGGACGCCGACAGTCACAGGAGCCTCCGCCGTCCCTGCCAAACTGCCGAGCCCAAGTTTCCCGACAGCCCAGGAGCGGCGGCGCCAGGGTTACCTGTCCCTTCTGGCGCTCCCCTCGGCCAGCTGAGCAACCGCGGCGGCGCTAGCTGCGGCTCTCCCACCCTGGTCCCATCTCCTCTCTGCGCCGCGCACGGCCCCAGACACCACGTATTATGTAGAGCCCGGAGCGCTGCTCGCTCCCGCGCCGTGCCTGCGCACTGAGCCGCCGCCGCCGCCGGTCGCGGAGGGGCGCCTGTCTGCGCTCTCCCTGCCCGCTCCTCCGGGGCGGTGGCTTGGGCTGAGTGGGAGATACACCGAGGGATTGTCGGGCTCTTCCCCGCAGCCCGCTGCTGCGAGGAGGCTCTCTCCGGCCGCGGCATTGGCGGGGCCATCCCCGGGAACGGGCAGGACAGCAGTGTCACGGAGCCGTTGCCTAGGTGTCACCAAGGTCACCGGAGTGTCCTCCTTGGGTAGTGGGAGTAGGAGGAGCCTTGGGGCCAAGTCCGTAATCACCTCCTCTCTCCCTTTAATCAGCACTGAAAAATGTGGAGACTCAGTGCTCTATTATTCACAGAATCGTGTTGGTCAGAAAAGACCTCTAAGACTGCAAGTCCAATCATCAATTCAACACCACCATGGCTATTTAACCATGTCCCAAAGTGCCACGTTCACATGTTTCATGAACACTTTCAGGGACAGTGACACCACCATGGCCATTTAACCGTGTCCCAAAGTGCCATGTTCACGTTTCATGAACACTTTTCAGGGATGCTGACCCCACCATGTCCCTGGGCAGCCTGTTTCAGTGCCTGACCACTCTTAAAGGAATTGTCTCCAGCAGCCAATATAAACCTCCTCTGGTGCAATCTGAGGCCATTTAATCTAATTCTATCACTTGATACTAGGGAGGAGAAACCAACACCACATCACTACAACTTCCTTCCATGGAGCTATAGACTGAGAAGGTCTCCCCTCAGACTCCTCCAGACTAAACGACCTCTGCTCCCTCTGCTGCTCCTCAACAAGACCTGGCCCTTCACCAGCTTCATTGCCCCGTCTCTGGACACACTCCAGCAACTTAATGTCCTTTGTCCAGTTAAGTGGATGGACATCACAAAAATGTGACACGAACTACAAAGAATAAGGCACTGAGATCTGGGGGTCGAGAAAATAAATCCATCTACCAGAAGACACACTTGAACTGCTAAGAGAAACTGAGGCTGAGGGCCAAACACAAGTGTTTTGGGTCTGCCCTAGTAACAACAGCTTGGTTCAGTGGGAAAAGATTTCAAATATGCTCATTTGGGGCATAAGGAAACCAGTGAGGGAAGAGTTAGAGAACATGACAGGGCACTAAGAGCTGGAGTTGCTAAATTGCATCCCAAAGAGAGGCAATGTGGAATTCTTCTGAAAAAAAAAAAGGAACATAAAAGGCAAGAGTGATGAAGAATCATTTTGACACCCTGTATTGAAATGTGCACAGAAACAATGTCATTTAATGCAGAAAAAAAAAAAAAATAGAATTGCTTTAAAGGATAATGGGTAATTATTAGCTGAAAGAAAAAAACAAAGTTCTTTTCAAAGTGTTTAAACCAGTATAGTATGTAAAGAAGGAGAGATTAATGTTGGTTTCATTACAGCGATGCTCAAGCTCCTTGGAAAAAACCCTGCATATGATGACAACAGTAATTTTTGGTAATTGCAAATCATAAAAAAAACAGCTAAAAAAGAGCAATTAAGGAATTACATTTGGAGGAAGAAATGCTGATTTTGGTGGATTTCATACTGTCCTTCCAAAGCACTTATGGTTTTCTTGTTTAAAGTAATGAGTAATGCCAAAAGTGTTTTCCCTGACCTAAGCAGACCTAATTCCACTGAAGTGTGTTGTTCGGTGAGCACTGCTGGCATACTCCAGTCCATCACAAGCAACAAAGTAATAAGCTGACCATTATTGGTGAAAACCCCAGAAAATACAGTCAAGTGAGTGAAAAGCAGGATGCAGCATGGCTTAAAAGAGATTTCTTCATTGATTGTCCTGTTAGACTAAAGGTAGGTTTATGTGCAGTATCACAGTGAAGAGTGAATGCTTCTTTATCCCATATCAGGAAGATGTCTGCTGTAGCAAAAGCAATCTATACAATCTGCTCTCTCTCTGGTCACAAAGATAGTTTCTTTTGAAGCTATTCTCTTACCTACTGACAAAGAGAATAAATAAAAGGAATAGGAAATACTTGTGCTTGCCCGGTACAATTGTGTTTCCTTACACAGAAGTGTCAGCTCAGCAAACCAGAACAAATTAGTATCATAGCAATGAGGATATTTGCAATTATGCTAAAATGATCTGTGAACTCTGAATTAACAACCCTAAAGGTTAACCATAGATGAACGTAGAAGTTGCTTTTAGTACACTTTTAGTGCTTCTGGAAAACTGTACATTTGGTCTGAAATCAGAGCTGTTCTTGAATTATAGCTGAGCTTGGTTATGAGAGGTGTTGAACGGAAGAGTGTAAATGTCCTGTTTTGCCTTAAAATTGGTAATATCAACACAAAGATACTTTAGAATGCAGTGCCCTATAGGTCATTGCATGAGTCAGGCTGTGAGCTGCTGATACATGACAGAATTTCCAAATAAGTTTTTTCTCATTTCTCAGCTTTTACAAAATTTACCTTGATGTCATCCTGAAGTCTTCAGCTGGGACTGGCATAAGGAACTTGTATAATATTCCACTTCACAGAATCACAGAATGTTAGAAGTTGGAAGGGACATCCAGAGATCATTGAGTCCAACCCCCCTGCCAAAAGCAGGGCCACCTAGAATAGCCTGCACAGGAATGCATCCAGGTGGGTTTTGAAAGTCTTCTGAGAAGGAGACTCCACAATGACTCTGGACAGTGCTACATCATCGCCTCCTCATGTTGAGGTGAAACTTTCTATGTTCAAGTTTGTATCCATTGTTCCTTGTTTTGTTACTGTGCAATACCAAAAAGAGATTGCCCCCCTCCACTTGACACCCACCGTCAGATATTTATAGACATTGATCAGATCCCCTCTCTTACAGAAGTGCAGAGAGCACGATGTCAATGGCACTTCTCACCATGTTGTGAGGCAGTGAATGCCTTCTCCTGGTAAACTTGAGGCACTTCAGTTTCCAGGTAGTTCAAGCCCAAAACATCTGGGCTAAGGTGGTCTGAAGCATGAGGCAGAGCAGAACTTGTCCAAGCTGAGAGCGGCGAAGCAGAGCATGTTGTCTGAGCAGAGCAGAGCAGAGCAGCACAGTACACACTGAGGCAGAGCAGTGAGGCAAAGGCAGCACAACTGCTTCCAATTTAGTTCAATTTATATTATTTGCCTGATTGTAATGGCTTCTTTGGCCACACAGTTTCACCAGTTAGAATGGCATCTGCAAAACTGACCATGTTAGGTGAAATCAGGCCTTACTTACCCCTATTTGGGTGAGACTCTAAGAAGTACCTAAACACCTGTGGGTACCTGTTTATCATTTTGGGAGGGGACATAATGGCCCAAGCCTTTGTTTTCCTCCCCTCAGCAGAAGGGTGGGGCAAGACAGGACATGTTTTAGGCCTATTAGCCTTCCATGACATAAGGGAAGTGTAATTCAAAGCCAAGGGCAGGTGGAGGTGGAATATATTCAAAATCAGTCTAAAGAATTCTGTTTTCTTGAGAGCAGATGTAGCATAAGGTAAATTCAAAGTGCTGAGCATCCCTGTCACAAGAAGACTTTCAAGAGTGCTCAGCACTCAGTGGAACATCCAGCCAGGGCCTGAATCTCTTCATGCTCTGAGCTATGGCTGCCAGGTGCCTGTATTACTGTTCTGGAGTTGGTTACACTCTATCAGATGAGTTTCTCTTTCTGCTGTATTCCTGCCTCCGACGCCTGTGAGAGAACATTTGTGAAATCTGGCGTGCTTGTGCTTTCTGTTCCTATAGGGGAGGTTGCTAAAAACGCTCCACATGCTGTGTGCCAAGTTCTTCTGTTTTGGAGCCCACATAGAAATGGGGTCATCTGGAAACTCGACCTTTGTTGGGAATGTTGAGGGTCATAAGGTAACATTAATAACTGCTTTCAAAATGCCTTGGAGTCTTAATGTTTAATCTGGATGGTTACTGTCCCAGAAGTCATTACACTGCTTCCTACCAGCTTGTGATAAACTGGATAGATTTTATAAAGCAGTCATTGTAAGTTTTTAATGCAATTACTCCATGGTTGGTCTTTCATATACTTTCGTATATACTCCAAATGTCAATGACACAGCAGACTGAAGGCAGTATACAGTGTAATTAGTGTTACAGAGCTTTAAAAAGCATTTTTTGACTCTAAGGCTGAAGATGGGAAGGATGACACCGTGATGTTTTTATTGCCTCTGTATACTGGCAGTGTGTGCAAGTGGCTGTTATTAGACAGGAACCACATTGTCTGGAGGACACGGTATGAACCTCTGTGGAAAGGCATCTTCTGGTTCAAGGAGTTATTTGTTTTGTTGTCTAGAACAGCATAATGGCACAGCATTTGTAATGTAATTAGCCACGATATCAAGTGCCAATTCCCAGGCTGTCACTGACTGTCTGTTAATCTATATTTCTTGTTTAGAAATCACTGCTGGATTTTAGCTCTGAAAGTCTCCAAATAATTATTTCCCTGAAAGTGGAGAGAAGGATTAAATTAATTCCTTCTCAGCTTTTGCAACCAAATATATATCTACTTTCAAGCATATCTGTATGCAGCTGCAGCCCAAAGACAGTGCCTCTGTTGCTACCAGGCTCTCTGAAACTTTAAATCTATATTTAAAAGAAAAAAACCCCAAACTGAGGAGAGCACATCCTGATTATTCCCATGATTTACAGATGTAATGACAAAATAAATGTGTCAGATCTGTCAAAGGTGTGTGGATAGAGGCATTAGATAAGCGTTATCTTCTTTTTAGTGATTCCAGTAAAAATTTGGTTTTGCCTTTGGCCTTGATGCATGTTTGGAGGGTGTAGAACTGGTGCAGTTACAGGCAAGTATCTTTGAGAACACAGTCTGCTGTTTCTAAACTAAATGACAAATTGGTGGCGTAGTCCACCTTAATCTATTGATGATGTTGAAAAGAAATAGGCAACAATAATAAGCAGCCCAATTCCAATCTCATGAACACCAGTGCATGAGAACACTAACTGTGTGCAATTTTATGTATAAACCAGAAAGGCTCCAGTATTAATATTGTAAAGAAATGTTCCATCACTAAAGGATAATGTTCACAAAGAAGACAGAGGAGTCCTGTAAAGCTTTATTTGAATAAAGGGAGAGTCCACTGGGAGAAAAATCCCTGCTGGAAGACACAGAGTCCTTTCATCCTAGATTCCCAGCTGCAAGTGACTCTTTTCCTTTTGCCTTTGGCTGAGGTACTTGAAATGTGAAGACTTCCCAGTCAGCCTACTGTATGTTCCACCCTTACTTGTACACCCCCCTGCATCATACATCCCATGTTCATTAAAATGAAGCTTTATCCCTGCTGTGGCAGAGAAGTTACTATTCAGTAGCCTATGAAGCCTGTGGACTATACCAAAAGTCCATGTTGTGTTCAACCACTCCCGGTCCTTGCTGCCTTTGATGGATACTTTATTGATTCAGGGAAAGACTCCAGTGGAGACATCAGTGGTGAGGATGCAGAGAATCTTTGTTATCTGAAGTTGCATCTAGAAGCCTTTTCATTTGTGTAGACACACTCTACCTTAATCCCATCAATATCATCCTTTTGACGTTATCCTTGGACTTATATGTGAGACATTTAAAACTTTGCTGCCTTTGTGAAGGTATCACAAGGGCAAATTGGCTGATGTAAATCTTGTGCCCAGAGAGTTTTAAACCCCTTTTGATTTCTATAACCATATTTCGCTGGAAGTGTGAGGATCTGTGCTTAGTGAAGCTAATTCATCAGAGGGACTTTTCTGAAGTTGTTCTTGCATGCCACCAGAAGTTTTTTGTTTGTTTGTTTTGTTTCTTTGTTGCTCCCCAGGATGAATTATTGTGACTAATATTGTTTTGCTCACAAAGAGAGCATAATAATCACTCATTTATTGAAACATTGTAGAGTAATAGTTGTGTGCAGACTTCATGTCTCCTTCCTGGTATTTATTTATTTGTTTATTTATTTATGTTAATCTCATTCAATGGAGAGAAAACATGGAAGGAAAGATTTTGGGAGAAAAAATGAGAAAGCACTATTCAAAATTAAATATCCCAACTGACATCTACAATGTCAAAACATTTTTATTTTGATACTTAATCCTTTGACTCTTCCATTTTAAAATAGAGGTTTGGTTTTATTTAATAAATGGATCAAGGCAGAGAGTGAAAAGATGAGACAAAGGAATGGAATACTCAAAAAAATTAAACAAAGCTTTTCACTTTGTCAGTCCAAAATAAATGTTTGTTTTTCAATCAAGCCAACCAGCCCTTTTTTTTCTCCAGCTATAGTGGAGGAAATTACTTATTTCAGTGATTAAATAGTCTTGCTGTTGTAAAGGTACATCTTGGTCATAATCTGTTTAATGAAATTGAACTAGACTATGGGTTCTATAGGGGAGAGTGTTTTTGTTAATTGATGGTATATTCATTGCTGTAATCAACACTGTGGCTATGGTAATAGAGCAATTTCTGGCAGTTAATGACTGTGATCTAAGAGAAAGTAAGGTGTTGTGATAAAGGGATTTAAAATCAATGCAGTGCTAATAAAGTCTAGAAATGAGGAACATTATTTAGCCTTATGGTTAGAATAGTTGTTTTAACGATTTGATTAGGAGCTTACTAGATTTTTCTCTGTTCCATTTTATTGATCAATATTGGCAGTCTTCTTTGGAAGATGCCTTCAGTCCACAAGGAATGACAAGTTTCAGTCAGAAGTTGTCAAAATCACATAGCCCAGTTATGCAGAAAGAGAAACTGCTTATATGCTTTTTGGTATTACTTTGAAACAACTAACACCTTTCTTTCCTATTACTTTGAAACAACTAACATCTTTCTTAGACAATAGTATGGCTCTATCGAAGTTAGTGGCAAAACCCCACATGATGTCAGTTCTCATTTTCACCACTGTGATGGGAAGGGAGCTTCCCCACATACACACTATCTGAAATTTACCAGGCCAGCTCAGGTGGCTTGGAAGTAAGATGAAGCTGCATTTACAGCAAAGCAAAATTCACAAGCATATCTGCCCAATATATTTACAAGCATTTACAGTTATATACAAATAAGAAATAATAGAGAAATCCAAACTCCCTCCTGGACAAAGAAACTGCCCACAAGAGGTTCGAACCCTCTCTATATCTCCCTTCCTTCCCAGATAGAAACTAAAACAAGCAACAAAGCTTGTTAATGGAAGATATTAGAGCAGAGCAAAGAAGTGAAGCAGCATCCTGGAACAAAGTGGGGCAGGTTGTTTACATTTTGGCTTTTTATCCTTTTCAGCAAACCGAGGAATGATATGGACTTCATCATTATTTTCTCTTTACTAGCAATGATCTAATTTCTCTCATTAAAATACTCCAGTTAGCCTCAAACCAGCACAGCCACTGACTTAGCACTTAGTGCTTCCTCAGTTTAGGTAGCTGTGTGGAATAACACCTGAGGCTCTCTTTATCTGAGACTTAATTGTCTGGGTGGATTTGATAAAACCGTTGTGTTGAGATGTTTGACTTTCTCGCTGCCTGAATGTTGTAGCAATTGTATCCAAATCCAATTCCAGTGGTTATGTGGAAGACTAACCTTTTAGCACTTATTTCAAACCTTAGGCCAGGGACATTTTCAAATGCCTCTAGTACCTACTGTATGGAGGCGGATTACCACAAAGCATTTAGAATCACTGTGCAGAGATAAAGTGGTGTGAAAAGGCCTTCCAGACTGTCAGAGAGGTTAGGTATTTTTTTTTTCCCATGACATTTTGTGTTTTCCAGTGTAGGATTTTGATGGTAGTGCTTTGGTCTAGTTTGGATGTTGTTTTTTTTAGTTAAGTTTATGCAAGATAACGAATTAACTTTTCAAGTTAAGATTATTTTGGGTTTTAATTGTAGATCACAGAGGAGGAATTTCCTCAAATGTAATTAAGACCTGTTGCCAAAATGGCTCAAGGGCCTTCTGAATGCATGATTACCACTTGTGCCCTCATAGGTATTTAATCTGTTATCTTATTTAAACCCAGCCTCAGGAGTGCATTCTAATGAAACTCACCCACATGTGATCTTGGCCACTGGAATATCCAGGGTTCAACTGGGAGGGAACACCAGGCAAGACATCCAGCTGCACCAGCTAATGGGTATTTGATACCAGGCTGATGTGATGCCTTCTGTATCAGGATAGGGCTGGCTGGGGAGAAGGATGATGGGTTTCAGGGTTTGAACTATGACGTGAGATGATTCTTGTTTCCAGGGTTTGTTGTCTTCTTCTAGCTCTGGGGTTTGCACCTTCTCTTACTTCTCTTGTGCTATCTTGCTTCATCTTCTGTACTCCATTGGACTCTCCTTATGCAAACCCACAAGGTTTTTCTTCCTTCTTTTTTGCTTTCTGTTCCAACAGAAGGACAATGTGGGGGAATTTTGTGTGAGTCACAGAGTCAAAACCATAATATCAGGGAAGAGAAGCTCACCTGCTTTCCTGGTAAAGTCAAGAGAAGGGCTGTAGAATCTAAAGTGTTGAGTGTGAGACAGTTGGCACAATCTTTTTGCATTCTTGATTCTTTGGGGTGTGTGAGTATAATGACTCCTTATTAGTTTCTCAGGCCTTGGATTAAATAATATGTTTTACAATAAAAAATTACTTTCAAGAAGTTTTATCCCTGAGAGTGCTGAGTGGAAGGAAGCTTATTCACTAGTCATGTGAGTTGGCTGTAATTTTGTGTACTTCTTCACTGAGTTTGTACACTTAACAATGCTACCATTCAAGAGAATGCTTGAATTGTAAGTTGACCATTAGCTGTATATGTTTAACTCTGAATAAGTATTTTTTTCAGCAATGCCAAAGGAGAGAACTGAGTCTTGCCAGCATCTTTAATGTTTATTGCTGCTATGTGATCTAGTTGATCTAGTTTGTTTTGATTCTTATTCTGCTTGTACATTAATCAGATTTGTGCTGTATTCTTATTGATGAGGAAAGGTTGACATAGAAAGGCTAGCTTTAAGAAATGTGTGGATGTTTTTCTATTATGCCTTTCACATGTTTCTCTCTCACCCTGATCTTGGAAACTATCAGATAAATTAGGAATAAACTCTACTGAAATCCATTAGTGTGAGGACAAACTGGATTTTGGTATCAGTTATTGTTTAATTGGACCAAGTGTTTTACAGATTTGTGATGTCTTCTGTCTCTAAAACATTACCTGTTGATTTGTATCTTTTATTGAACAGGCTTTAAATGCATTTTTATGAGAGATACTGGACTCTGTGCTCTGTAACTGTGCTGAGGAGAAAAGAATCTGCTGTTTGTGGCTTTTGGTCTGAGAACAGTTTTGATCACTTCCTTTGTTGACGGGCATGTTTTTGAGATAGAGGGTTCCCATACCCACTGTTCTTTCATCTGAGGACATCCTGAACCCTGAATAGCACTGAGGTAATTAAATTACTTGCCAACAATGTGTTCATACCTCACAGCAGACAATTTTCTCATCAAATAGCTACAGATAATGCACTCTGACTTGAGAGTGCAGATTGGAGGAAGATGTAGGTATAAGGATTTTGCCTTTTGGGTATCTTGGCACACATATTTAAAAAATCCATTGTATCCTTCTGCAGCACGATGCTTTGACAGATCAGTACACTTAGGGTCTGGTATATTTTGAGTGAGACAAGGCTGGAAATATGGGGAGAAGTAATGGTAGATATTTGGGCTAGGTGGTTTGATACCCCTAGATTTGGAGGTGTGAGTCAACTTCTGTGTTGAATTATCTGGTTGTTTGCTGTTGTATGCTGTAGTCATCTCATTATGTAATTAGCCACTGTACAGCTTTATGGGAAGATACAAAGTTTATCCTGAACACATGAGAAACAATAGCCAAAACTGAAGGATCAAATCCTCTTGGAATTCATATGAATATCTCAAGATTTTTTGTTTTCAGATGAGGCAATGAATTAGTGGAATATAGCTTCATCAAGGTTATTTGAGGTGCCAGTTATTGTAGGTGGCATGATTTATGTTCAGCGTTATGTAGGCTTATTAAATTGTGTTTCTAAAATCCAGTTCTTTTCTGATTAGTACTGACACAAGATTATAGGAAATGTTGGTGAATGACACTTCCCTTCAACCTTGTTGCTGTATTCTGGCAAGACACAGTGGTTTACAAAGTATTTGTAGTGCACTTAGAAATCAGGTGCACTTTACTTTACACTCATTTATACAAGTTATCTGTTACCTTTTAAAAGCAATTCTACTATACATGTGTTTGGATCATTTAACTGTAGAATGGTTTAGGTTAGAAGGGATCTCAAAGATCATCTTCTTCCAACCCCCTGCCATAGGCAGGGACACCTCCCATTAGAACAGGTCGCTCAAGGCCTCACCCAATCTAGCCTTGAACACCTCCAGGGAGGGAGCATCCACAACCTCCCTGGGCAACCTGTGCCAGTGTTTCACCACCCTCATTGTAAAGAGCTTCTTCCCAACATTTAGTTTAAATCTCTTCTAGTTTAAACCCATTGCCCCTCATGCTGTCATCTCAAGAACTTGTAAATAGTCCGTGCCCAGCCTGGTTGCATTTCTGTAAGGATATTCTCTTCCATGGTACATAGACACCTTGTGAAAGAGGAAACTGCTGACATTGTATAAAAACTTGCACAGAAATTGCTCTCAAATATTAGTGATGGCAATTTCATATTTGTGATTTAATAGTGCCAAGCAAATTACAAAGATAATAATGTCTCAAAACCTAAGATATTTCTAGGCAAATGAAAGAAAGAATTCAGTTCCAGAATCTTTGTAATGAACTCTTGCAAACATAGGTTTGGGGATTTTTTTAATGGAAGTTTTATCAGGGAGGACTGATTTGCATCATATCCTTCTGGAGTAAATTGATTCAGCTCTATTTAACATTGGTCAAACAGATGAATTTAATCTCCTGGGATCCATGGCTGTAAAACTGGAAACTGTCTGAAGTTTGAACCACACTGCAATATTCTTCATCTTGCAAAGAGGCTTATGTTTCAAGGTGACTAGATTCTGAGTATTGCTTGAGAAAAAGGATGCGAGCCAATGGGTGACTGTTGGACTGCACTGGAATTGTTCCTTGACACAATTGCAGCAAATGATTGAGACAGACCTGTAGTTTACAGAGTTGTCAGCATATAGTGTTGATCCTCAGCAGTGTATAGTGACAGTACCTGTCTGGAGTGCTTGAGCAAGAAGCCTTTGCCCAGGGAAAGATCAAAATGACCCAGAAAAGATGCTTTTGGTATAAGACATACCTAAAATTGGGTAGTGTGACAATATATAGCTACTTATTTAGTTACTGCTTTGTTCATGTTCCAGCTGAGTACCCATGTTGGAAAGTCTCCCAGAGTTTCTGTTGTGGAACTCATCTCCTATGAAGCGAATTACAGTTTTCTTTTGTTCACTGTTGGAATACTTTGGTGAGTATTGAACTGATGAGTAGCAATGCTGCTTGGCTGATGTGGCTCATCACAAACAATGTATTGTTTTGTTCTGTGTGAAGGATGAGGCCTGAGATTTTTTCATTTCTTCTTGCTGTGTCCTCTGGCGTAAGTTGCTATTTTTGTGAGGTGCCTTTCCTATCTGCTGACTCATCCATGTCAAAAATAAAAATGTTAGGCTTTTTTTAGACCAAGGAAACTGCAATAATTTTTATAGTACTTGGCATCTCTTGGAAACGGAAGCAGTTGTCCCTGCAGTTACCAGGGTTTCTATAAGGCACATGTCTCAGTAAATATAATGGGTAAAGGACTTGACCTGTCATGGCTTCTGTCTATAGGACTCCACACATCTGTCTCCACTTTCCCTGCCATGGATGCTGCATATACAAGCATGCTTTCTGACCATGTATTGCTTTGTCTGAATGACACAGACAAAAAAAGGAGTCAGGCAGCCTTACAAGTGGTATCACAGGACAGTGCTTATACTTGTGCCCTTGCTATATCGACATGGCCATGGGAAATAGCAACAAAATTCCAGGTTCATGCTTCAGAGTCATTTGTTCAGTAACCTCCTTCTGCTGCTCCTGTACTCACACCCAGGTCATCTATCTGCATTAGAATGACCATAATTTTCTCTCATCCCTGAGCCTAGAACTGCTTATCAACAATCTGTGGCTGAAGAAAATAGCCCTCATGGTCATGGTGTATTGGAAGAAGGCTTGAAGGGCTCCCACTGCAATTTGTTTGAGGTATTGGCTATAATGTAGCCAGAAAATTATTTGTCACCTGAGGCCTTTGCAAATTAAGCCTCTTTTAACAGTTTTACAGAGAAGGTATTTTTCCCCTCTTTAAGTTACTTGCAAAGAGTTTGTGGTCTGACTCAGCACAGCTGAGCACGACTCACCATGTAAATTAATAAACTCTTTAATTGAGTCACTTTTTTTCAAAAGCCTACACTTTCATATTTTCTTCTCTGTCAAATGTGCCTGTTAAATTCAGTGCTAATCAAGAAATAAATTGCTTGATTGCACCAAGATTCTGACAGAATCCTTGAAGTATTGAACCTGAAAATTACAACTTCACAGCAGCCCAGGCCGAATAATTACATTTTAAGAGCTAACTGGATTACCAGTTAGGCATTAATACCTTCCTCAGGTGGTAAGGTCATAACACAACAGTTCTCATTGTTTTCTTTTCTTCGGTCTCTGATCTTATATTCTGTGCACTTGAATTTTCAAGAACATGGACAAATACAGGCATATTATAAAATCTTATGACATGCAACAAATGTGGGACTCTTTTGAAAACACATACTGTCTTGCTTAACTGTTTTCCCTATGCACATTAAAAAATGCTGGACTCATGCACCTCTTTTTCATGCTTTGTGGCGCTTGAACATTACTACAGATCTCACCATGGCAAAAATGTAAGAGTGTCACCTCTACCAGATCACACAGGAATGTGTCCAGGCAGGTTTTAAATATCTTCAAAGAGGGAGACTCCACAACCTGCCCCAGTCAGCCTGTTCCAGTGGTCTGTCACCCTTACAGTGAAAAAACTTTCTCCTCATGTTTAAATGAAACTTCCTATGACTCAGCTTATACTCATTGCCTCTTGTTCTGTCACTGGGTATCACTGAGCAGAGCCTGGCTCTATCCTCCTGGCACTCATCCTTTACATATTTATAAACATTGATGAGGTCAGCTCTCAGTCTCCTCCAAGCAGCAGAGCCCCAGCTCCCTCAATCTGTCCTCATCAGACAGATGTTGCATTCCCTTTATCATCTTTGTGGCTCTGCACTGGGCTCTCTCAAACAGTTCTATGTCCCTCAACATTAATAACACCTGTGACATATTCATTCTGGGATGGACAAGGTGTGAGCCAAAGCAGGTCTGATACCAGTAGCAGCTGCCTCATAAGGGCTATGAAAGGATGGGTGTCTAAATAGCTGAAGAAAGTGAAAGAGGAAATAGAAAGAGGACCTAGAAAAGATCTAACACTTACAAACAGCTTATCAATATGGTGCTCTTACATGGGGGACGCACTATGCCGAAGCTTCTAAACGGAACAGTTGTGTATGAGGTAATATTCCTTTAGGCAATGTTGAGGCATTGCTGAGTTCTTGAGTTTAGTTGTGAAATGCCTAGAAAGAGTGTGTTGGAGAGAGAGATACTAAAACTAATGCTTTTAGAAATACGCCTTTCGAAGGAAACATGCAGGAGTTGTCAAGCATTGGAACATGCTGCCCAGGAAAGTGGAGTCACCATCCTTTAAGGTGTTAAAAATATGCATAGAGAAGGCACTTAGGGACAATTTGGGGTTTTTTACCTTGGGAATGTCTGCACAGCACCTGGCCTGCTGAAGTCAAATGGAGTTCAGATGACTGTACAGGGGGAAAGGATTCTGGGTCAAGAGCTGGCAGAGCTCACTGAGAGGTCTTTCAACTAGATATGAAAGGGAAAAGAAATCAAACCAGATTGACTAACAATGACTTTGGGAATGTATCTTGGTCCAAAAATTGGGAGAGAGACATGTTCTTTTTAAAACATTCCTGTGTTATGAAATTAAGGCACAAATGAGCCCAAATATCGAAAGTGAGGCTATTTATTAAAGTGAACAGAACAGAAGAAGGGAGAGAGAGAGGAATAGAAAAAGAGAGGGAGAGAGCAGGAAAGGAATTATATTACCACAGGAGGAGAGAAATAGGGATGTCCCAGAGTCCAAGTCCTTTTCAGCTTGTGTTGTCTGAGGTTGCTGTAAAGTCCTGTGTTCTTCCAGCGAGCTGTGGAAGGAAGAGAGAGAGAGAAACAAAGTCCAAAGTTTGCGTTTTGGCTTGTGCTGTCCTCGGCAAGAGGAGGGGAGATGGAGCTGCGATGGTTTTCCCTCCTCTGTGCAGCCTCCAGTGTGTAGTGTTCTTCAGTGGAGTTCTTGTCTTTTCTTCCCTGAGCAGGCATCACTTGGAGGATTTTTTATACTGTTTTTTAATCGCAGCTTCCTCCTGGCCCCTCACCCTAGTCCCATTGTCTTCCAGGTGTTGCCCCCAGTGAGTTTTGTGCATGCAGGGGTCTGGCACCAGGAAAGTGGACTTCTGTCCTTCCACATCTTCACCTCTCACCTGTTCACTCCCCCACCTTGGCTTGTCAGGTCAGGATGTGTTTTATCTCTATTGCTCATTTCAGGCAGTCTTTCCACCACATCTCCTGAGCAGCTGTTGCCTTGATGGCAGGCATTTTTATCTGTGATTTACATGTACGAGAGAGGCATAACGCAGGGTGTGAAACCATTAGCCCTGATGAAGTGCAGCTGTAGTTCATTGGGGGCTCCAAATAGTTCACCAGGCAGCCAGCCCAAAAGCCTTTACTACAGCATGGACAATAAATGGAGAGCTGGAGAGGCTTACAGTTCATGAACTCTAAGGTCCCTTCCAACCTAAGCCATTCTATGACAATTTAGTGGGGCATGGAGGTGTTGCCTTGATGGTCAAACTTGATTATCTTATTTTTTCTACCCCCAGTCTTAGTAATCCTATAATCTTATAATTGTGTTCTTGTTTCAAAAAGTGGGGGCATAGGATTTCAAGACTGTTACAAATATGGGGATAATCAACTGCAGGGAACAAGACATATTGCACAGCAAGAGTTTGCCTCGAATAATAGGAGAGCTTCTTTTAACTGTGAGTTCAGTTATGTGGTTAAATATAGTTGTTCTTAAATGTTATTCCAAAGATATTCCTTAAGATAGAACACCCCTATGAGGTTTTATTCTATAATTAGTTTTGTCCTATATATATTTATATATATATATTTTTTAAAATGACTAACTCCTGTAGGAGCCAACTGGAGAAAGGCGTGCTTGAAAATCTGAATTACACGCTGAGATGGTGATATGTGAAAAGCCCTACTCAATTATGGAATTGAAATACTAAAAATACCCCTGAGTAATCTGAGTATGAGCCTCCCAGCAATTTAAAACAATGGCTGAAGAATTCTGAATTTGAGTATAAATATCTCAACAGGCTGCTCTAGCTCTTTGAGGTCCACCTCCACATCCTCTGACACTTTTTTTCCTGTGGTATAGCTGCCTAAATAGGCCTGATATGAGGTTCTCAGTCCCATACACTAGCATAAACTGACATTTAAGCCGTGCCATGTATGAAAGTTAGCATCCATTGATTCCTACACTTCATAGGTGTCTTCTGAAAATATTTTTCTCCTGTGTGGCTGTTAGAAGATCTGTCAAGGATAGTACAACTCCTAGTCAAATTGAGCTAGCTTTGCAAATGCCCAGTTTACTATAAGATGATGATCCTACTCTGGATAGTTAGCTTATAGATACATCTCTCCTGCAGTGAGGTAATTTTTTTCCCTCACTGCACAGATCTTGATTTGATTGATAGTCAGGCATGTTAACAGAGCTTATAACCTTTGCTTCTCTTGTTTTTTTCCATCGCCTCATTAGCAGCTATAATCAACTTCACCGATGCCCTCCTAATGCCATGTACCATCTGCATTTTGATACACATGTACAACTTGCTCTGCACCTCTATGTAAAGCTTGCCAACCCTCTGTGGTGGGGTTAAAATTACCCACCAAAATCAAATCACCAGAATAGCTCAGAAGGTCTGGAAACGAGATAAAGCTACGTTTACAACAAAACAAAAAAATCTAAAAGCATATAATACAATGCATATATACAAAATATATTTTCACATATTTATTTACAATCTAGAAATAACACAAAGATATCCCCCCCCACCCCAAACAAACCCAGAGGGGTATAACAGCCACATTCTTCTCCCTCCCCAGAGAGTAAACCAGGCCCCACTGTTATCTACTCAGCCAAGATTAGTGTAGCCTTGCATGATCAGCCAGCTCAGGGAAAAGTAGAGGAAGAGGCAGGAGGCAGAACAGTTTGTGCAGCAGACTTTATAGTGGTCCAACAAATGAAGGAAATGATACAGATTTATCTACTATTTTTCTTTTGTAACCAATCCTCTATTTTATTTACTTTAAACTTTTTTTTCCCCCTATTCAGTGTCTCTGTAACTTTCTTATTCTATGTTTAATTTAGAATCATTGGAGTGTTAACTCTAAACTAGCACACTCCCCCAGCCCCTCTCCATCAGATTTTCTTGTTTCCAAATCACAGTGAATGTTTTCCAGTTCCGCAAATTGTTTACTGTGGGGAGAGGGCTTAAGAGGAATCTGAAGCTAGCTAGCAAGGCTTCTGCTGTTTTTCTCAGATCTTCACACATGACAGATGTTGAATTCAATTCCTTCCTTGTCCTGATTTCTTATGAGCACATATTCTATTTGGGGGAAGGATTTCTTCCAACTGTCTCTGCTTCCTGCAGTGTCTTTGTGCGTCTCCTTCCAGTGAGGCTGGGCAGGCATTGTGATGCAGGAATGAAACTCAAATCTGTAGGCTTCTGATTTTGAGCTCTCTAGAGTAAAAAATAGAAGTCACATGAAGCTTCATTGTGTAGTATAGGAGATTTTTGGTGCTCACTGGACCTGGAGAAGGAAGGATGATGTTCTGAGAGCACTCCATGGCCTCTTGCGCACAACCCCTGTGAGGCAAGGAGTTGTACCTTGCATTCTTACATATATGTGTTATATCTAGAACAACATAAATGAAACTTGGAAGCAGACCTTGAGCAAATCCACCATTCTACCAGTCCTGTGAAAAGCCATGCTTTCTCACCTGCTTTATATGCTATAAGCAGCTGGCTTCCTGCTTCTCAAACAGGTGATAGAGGAAGGACAGGAGTTTGAGTAAACAAGTAGGTACAGAACTATGCCCTTTTGAAAAATTAATATTGGCTTCACAGTCTGGCAGTGTTCTGCCTCTATCACTGAGGACAACTTTAAGAGACAATATAGTCTTCATTGTTAAAGGAAGTGTAAGGTAAGGCACTGCTTTTGTGGGTATGCTGGTGCTTTAAAGCGAGGATGCCTTTGGAGTACAAGATGCCAAAATCAAGTGATGGATGTTGTGATGATGGTAGATGCTACGTGTATTTCAGGATAGAGTGCTGTTCCAAAGATCATGGGAAAAGTAGTCACATCTTAGTACAAAGTGCTCTGGGACTAGGATTAATCTTTCTCTCATACGTTACTCTTCTCTCTGTAGCAGAGAACCATGCTGTCCCTTGCAATTTGCAGCATGCTTTGCTGTACTCTAAGAAGTGTATATGTCCTCTAGCGAAGTCACTTGAGCTGGTAGCCTCTGGGTTCTTGGTCATTAATCAGTTTTGTGTGTGCTTGAGTCAGCTTCAACCCCTGAATGTTCCTGCCAAACATACTTTTAATAGAAAAGGTGTTAGCAAGAAACAACAGAAACTGGAAGGCTGTTAATTAGGGAAGAAGAAAAGCAAAGGGGCACGTGGCCCTGATGTGTTCACTGAAAAGAAAATGAAGAAAAAAAGAAAAGTAGTTATCTATATGATAGCTGCTCCCTGGGTTCAAAGTTAAGTGGACAACTTTCTTAAAATGAAAACAAATGTGTGCAGCTGAAGCCTGATGACAGGTTGCAGGCTGCATGCATGTATCAGGAGGTTGTACTTTACTTGCTTTATGTAAACTAATACATAAAATCCAAGCCCAGATGGTAAAAAAGTGCTATGCAGTTTGTGTTTGCCTTCATATGTATAACAATATAAAATATTTTAGGAGTTGTACTGAATTTCCTCTTGCTTTTGAGAAGGAACATCAAGGAAGAATCTTCCATAACCACTGAGTCACATTCCAAGGATGCTCTTTTTACAGAAGCCCAGACAGCAGTGCTTTTTTCTATAACTGATATTTAAATCACTAGGATAAGATTCAATTCCATTGCTAGTTTAAAAAAAATATATACTCATAAACCTTTCTCCTTCAAGCACTGCAATGACTTGTTTTCCCTTTATTGCTGCTTTCTGTTCTTGAGGATGATACTGTACTGAATTACTCTGACTTGATGTTCCAGCTTTGTCAAATAGTGAAGTTCTCTCATCTGCCTGAATAGGTTTTGTCCTTCAAAACCCCAAGAGATTAGAAAACAATGGAAAATAAATCCAATTCTTTAAACTGTACATAGATACTAACTTCTCTTTAGCTCCAAGGAAATAGAGTGTTCTTGAGTCCCTAGGTTACATCAGGTAAATCTCTACGGTAACATCCAGCTTTATGAAAAGGTTCAGCTCCTTCACCCAGATAATTAGTGAAGTGCTTGAAGCTATGAAGAGACTACTTACACAGTTCTCTTGATATCACTGACTCTACAGCAGTTTCTTAGATGGTAATGCCTAGATGGCAGTCCTGAATACAGAAATGCAAGTCTCCATAGTAGAAACTGTTTTGTGCAAAGCTTGGTGCATTTTATAGCTTGTAAAGTGACAGGGATTTAAAAAGGAGGAGCATTATTACAGGTGACTAAGCATTCCATGTAATAGCAGAAAACCTTGAGATGAAAATACATAACCTAAAGGCGAGGACTGTTAAACAGTGGCTGAGGAACTTGATTGTAGAATAAGGGACCTGAACCTCTGCTTGAGGGCACAAGCTATCCTGAAGTGATTGGAGAGGAAAATTGAGTAGTTGAGTATCATGTCACAGCAAGGCATGGACTTCCTTATGCATTTCCTTGAAGTGCATATAGATCTCGACTTGATTTTTAAGCAGGTCTAGATAGGTCACTTTTCTGCTGAAAGTTCTGTCCCTGTGTGGAACTTCCTAACAGTGTGCTTATCTGTGTTTTATTGCCTTCAAACACATTCCAGTGTAAATATAGTTCAGTTGCTCTCCAAATAAGCCTGTGTCTGTTACTCATTCTGATTCACTGTTGCAAGCTTAATTATTTGATGTTCTCAGTAAACAGACCCTCTGGGAGGCAACTGGTGCTGATTATAAAAGAAATCACTGCAGGATTCCAAGCTATTGTTATTAACTCTTTGGGATGTGATGGTATCACTCCCATTGCAGGTTACTTAAATCCAACCAACCCCCTTGTACCCAAAAGCCATATTCCTAATTTATGAGATCTAAATATTTAGTGTTCACCTTAAATTTTCCAGTGTACAAATATTTCTTTCACCATGAGGCAGACCACGTGTTGTACATCTTTATCGTGGTAGCCTCTTTGACAGCACAGTGGCTCAAGCATTTGATGGTTAGTGTGAAGGTATCTCATTGTATTTATAGCCCTGGATTCTTTGAGTGTAGCATTAAGGTGCATCCATATGAATGTAAAAAAGGCCAGAGAGGTGGCTCCCAATGTTCACAGATTGCTCTGGCTGTCACAGTGTGTCAGGAAAATGCAAGAGGCTGTAAGAAGTGCTGTTATGCTTTTTTTGCTTCTGTGGCACATTTTATTATATTTGTGATAAATATTGGTAGGTTTCCATGGTTAGGGAGCTGTACATGGCCGCTGTCTAGCCTGCTGCTATTTCTATGGATGTTACCATGGGCACTGATGGAAGGAAATTCATATCAAACTGAAAACAATCATGGGGAAAAAAAAAAAAAAAGCAGGAGACAGAAAAGGAAGCACAGTGATAACTGCATTAAGGGTTTGAATGGCCTTGTAGCTGTGGAAGAGCTGTGAACCTGTAATGGTGTGATCCAGTACAGACATTTTCAGTGCATATATGCTGCAGTTATGGAGGGTGAGAGGAAATGCTTCTAGCTCAGTGTCAAATCTATAGCTGTTATCCTAATCATCTAGCATCTGTGACTCTTGGTTTCAGTACTAGAATAAAAGACCTTGTAATTCTCTATAGACAATACAGTGCAAGTGTGTATCTTGAATTAATTCCTTTAGTAGCATGCTGCCTCTATAAATCACACTTCTTTGCAGTTTAGAGCATATAATCTTGGAAGGATTAGAACTCCTGGGCAATTTCATTGGTATGAGCAACTGTCTTGGATGAGATGAAGGCAGAACATTGTAGGAAGAAGATTAGAAAAACCCAACCCCACACCCTCCAAAGACCCCATCAAAACCCAGCTTGCACATTCCTTTGATCCTACGTTGATTTGCCAATGTAATTTAAATCCCACATAGTTCTGCTAGTATTTGTAATTTGAGATTATAACCATACAGCTATGGATCTTGGCAATGTGCCTAGCCACAAGTGATCCTTTTGTGATTAGGTGTTTTGAGAGGACCAAGGATGCTGGCTAAGATTTCTGATGTCCTAATTTTCAAGGGTAGAGGTTGAGGTTACCCAATTTCACTCACAAACTAGCACTGTCTTTCGTAAGCCAGCATCTTCCTTTAGATGCAGTGCTAAGGGACATGGTTTAGCATCATACTTGGTAGGATTAGGTAATGGTTGGACTTGATGATTTTAAAGATCTTTTCCAAACAAAGTGATTCTGTGATTCAGCTCTTCCACTGATGTCATCTTCTCCTGACTCAAAAGCAGACCACTCTTTTGCCATGTGCCAGGAATGAGAGATACTGTTTTTTTCCTTCTTGAGCACCTTTGAGTTTCTGTGAAGAACAGGAACTATCCAAAGATAGGAAGCACCTGCTAATGTGGGAGGTGTACATGAGGAAAAACTAGGATGAGATTCAGAGGCTATATGTCAGGAAGATTTTGAAAATTATGTTTTGTTGGCAAGTGGTGGCAGATGATGATCCTTTGTCCTCCTTGTGCAATTTCATTTTTTCACCTTCCTTTTACTCTCTAAGCAGTTTATAAACCTGTGAGCAAAGAGGCCCTGAGAAACCAGTGGGTGAAGGTCCAGTGCTCCATCTGGACAAACATACTTGGAATCATAGACTCATAGAATCAGTCAGGGTTGGAAGGGACCACAAGGATCATCTAGTTCCAACCCCCCCTGCCACGGGCAGGGACACCCTACCCTAGATCAGGAGATGATCAGGAATGACCTGCCATTCCCTGAAACACTTAAATTGGCTTTTGCCACAGTAGAAATAATGCTGTGGAAGGGCTGAGTGATGTGGCAAAGAGGCAAGAGAAACCAAAGGGGTATGAAATATTGTAGCTCAAAGCAAATGAATATGGAGTTGGAGGAACTGGGATTTGCTTTGAGCAAGTCACTTTTGACTATGACAAAGGAAGGAAAGCTCTCGTAGGGACAGTGGCAGGAGAATTAGGCTAACTGATACTGGGGTTGTAAGTTTTGTTTGCTTGTTTGTTTTGTTTTTGTTTGTTTTTGCTGGAAGAGTCTCTCTGAATACCTCTTAATTTTTTTAAGGAGTTCAGCAGCACCATTAGAGTAGGAGACTCTAATGCACAGGATGAAGGGACACTTCTCACAGTTGAGGGAAGCTGATGGTAAATGTGGCTGTGAGGAACCTGGAGTGGTTCTTGCTGTGGCTGCTGGATTAGGGAAGAGAGAAAATAACAGCAGGTGTCAATGACTCTTGTCCCAAAGGTGTGGGCATGGTAGGGAGTATGTTCACTGCAAGTAGGTCTGTGCCACCTTTTCCATTCTTTGAGTGTTCCTGTGAACTAGATAGTTATGAGTTGGACTAGGTGACCTTTAAAGTTCCTTCCCAACCTAATGCATTGTGTGAGTTGGTCTGTGATGTGAGGAGCAATACCAGCCTTTTGAGCCCCAGGACATGGACATCTGGGAACCTTCTGTCATACTTCTGCTCTGCCTCATTGTTTTTAGCATTTTGCCCCATTTCAACATTGAGGTTGGAGATTAGTCCTGAAGGTTTGCAACTTACTATGGGAAGCAATAACAGTAAACATAATACACTCTCAATTACCTTTTCGAAAGTAGTAGGCTGCCTGGGAAAGGGGCTGCTCTGTCCCTCCAGCTCCCACAAGGGCACTTCTCTCTTGGCTAGAAATGTGCAACTCCCAATGCATGAAACAGCTTTCTAGGATGACCTTGGGGGTGAGAAAAGTCTTATTGTAAAAACATATTGTTTACTGTTCAGCTTTCAGAAAAACTTTTTAACAGTAAGGGCCTCTGATAA
The DNA here is from genome assembly GCA_013396835.1 of Psilopogon haemacephalus. Classification (NCBI taxonomy): domain Eukaryota; kingdom Metazoa; phylum Chordata; class Aves; order Piciformes; family Megalaimidae; genus Psilopogon; species Psilopogon haemacephalus. The sequence goes on from VWZI01010423.1 coordinate 209,680, forward strand.
GAGGGAAATGGAAGAACCTTCTGAAAAGATACTGTTTTAAGCTAATTTGTTTGCTTGCTTAAGGAAGGCTTAAACTTTAACAAGAAGTAGCACTTAGTGACCCTCCAAGTAGTTTCCAAACCTGTCTTGCTAGAAATGTTAAACCTTGTATGTTTTTTTTTTCTTTTCTTTTTTTTTTTTTTTTTTTTTTTGTTTTTAAGGACAAATGCTGGAATGTTTTCAATCTTTGTATTGTTTGGTTAATAAAACAGCTCTTGGTATTGTAATCTTGATAGTGATTAACTAGAAATCTATATTCTGAATTGTGGTTTGGTTTTTTGGGTTTTTTTTCCTATTTGAATGTTAATGGCCACAGTTGTCTTAACTAGCAATTAATCACAGGTGGTTTGCTTCCAACTCTAAGCTTTGAGTTAACTGTGCCTATAAAAGACACCATCCCTGCCCTTCCTTTCTTGCTCTCCCTGCCCAGTGGAAGCACTGGGACTGGTAATGCTGGGTAAAATGGGCGACGGCAGATTGTTAGTGAGCTATTTGGTACCATGTTTATGTCATGCTCACTGCGAAAGGAAAGGGCGCGCTGGGACTGGAATGGATTTATGCCACTTGGAGTTCATCCTATAGCTTGTAAGTTTTCCTGTTTTGGGGTTTGGTAGCCTTTCCCCTGCTTCCAGGTGGGGTCGTTTCCCTTATTTTTCCTTGGTTTGCTCATGTGTGTGTCCTGGCAGGGCATGAATCCCGCTACACTAGTTTGTCCACTGTCCCCCCTCCTCCCGTTGTGGGGTCCAGGAATTGAGTTGAGGAGCAGACCAAACAAGCTATGGCTTGGCTCCGGTAAGCCTGCCCAGCGCCACGGTCTCAGGTGTGTTGTGGTGCCCCACACCTGTGCCTTACTCCCATTTTGGGAACGTATGTATAGCTCATATGAGGCATGGCACTTTAATTTCTTTGGCCAAAACTCCTGATGCTTGTGCCTATTGGTTGGTTCGATTTAATAGGGGAAGGAAATGAAAAAGCCTACCTTGCTTCAAGCCTTTCTTCAGCCTTTCTTCGATTGCAGATTCTGCAGGGACTGCAATTCCTAGGGTGATCCCCTCAGTGAATCCCTCAACTGCTTCTCCCCCATTAGCGGCTCATTAACCGGGGTCCTGCCTGCAGCAAAACTATTCACGGCATTGATAGCTTTTGTTTTCGCGGCTGGAGCCAGAGCAGTACAACTTACAGCGACACAGTTTTCCTCTCCCTCCCTCTGCCTTGGAATATTTCATATTTTTACCCTCGGGATTATAGTTGCGGTTTTTGGAAGCGCCTTTAGACAGGAAACTTAGCTGGGAAATCTGTGCGTTGTGAGTAGTGTTTGGGCTAGCTTATTAGGCTCCATAAGCTATAAAACTTAATAGTTTTAGACTCACTGAGCAAGTGTGTTTGGTCTACCTTTTAACCATAGCTGATACTGCTTTATTGCAAGCGTTGAGCAATTTTCCTGTTTCTGCCTTCTTATTTTCCAAGTTCAGACTTCTTAGACCTGTATTCATAAGTGCTGTTTGTGTAAATATTTGCCGAGAATACAAATGAATTTCACGTCATCTGGCATTTAAAAAAAAGATTAATAAATATTATCAATACCATGAAATTAATATTTATAATTATTATTCTACTAATCCTAACAGCTTGCTGTTACATTGTGGCTGTTCACCTGCCTGCTACATACACTAGTATTTTTCTTGGTGTTCTTCTGTGTTATTCTAGTAGATCTGTTGTTCTTTCCCTTATCTCGATACCTTAGGGTTTTCTGCTTGCCAGGTCCTCTTTCTCCTTGTCTCATCTGGTGAGGGAGGAATTGGGAATTGCTTATGAGAGTGAGCTGTCTTAAACGAGGACAATTGTGGTCAGTGTGAAGGGGGAAACTTGCTGATGGTGGAGAAATCTTCTGCTTGGATTCCTCCAAACCCTGCTTTGCTTCTTCCTCCTGTGTACTACTTTCTTGCTTGTTGTAATTGCTATACAGTTGCTGGGCTAAGCATGACTTGGTATACTTTATATTTGCGTTGGTGTTAGTTTGGTTGTTCTAATAAACACATTTTTATTTCAACCCACAGGTCTTCTCCACTTCTCCCAAGTCATCTTCTCTGCTGAGAAAGGATCACCAGGTGCTAGAGCAGCTGCTGTAGTTTAGCTCTGGATACAGGCTGAAGGTAGGTGGAATAAATGCTACCTGGTTTGCAAAGGCTACACTGTGGAAACTCTGATTTGTGTTAGGCATAAGGGAGGCAGCAATAGGGGCTTCATGTTCAAGTGCATGGTTGACTTTTAGGCAGTCCCATAAGGAGCAGGGAATTGGATTCTCTGATCCATCTGTGCTCCTTGCAAACCAAGAGGTTCTGTAATTGTGTGCTCAGGTGGAGTGTGTGCTTCCCTGTCTTTTTCAACTTCTCTTTTGTTGGTGTGGTTTTGTCTTTTTTTTTGTTTTGCATTTGCCTTTTGATCTCTGTCACTGAATTACATTTATGAATGGCTCTCTTGTGTGAATGAGCAGCTGTAGGGTATGGTTTCTCTTTCCCTAGGAATGAATTCTTGTTAAGTGAAGACTTTCTGCTGTCTTAGCAGGTGCTGTATCTGGTGCAGGAAGGGCACTAGTTTCTGTAATGTCATTGGTGTAACACTGGGTAAACAATAAGACAGCTCTAGAGATGTCTGTGTGTAAGAATATCAAGAGGCAGAAGACTTTCAGGCAAATATCACAAGACTGAAGATTCTCTTTATGGACCTTTCTGTAACTGGAAGTGCCAGGCAGAGTTAAATATGCTTCAGTCCTGCCAGCAGCTGCTGCCTGTCCAGAACAAGGGTCCCATGGGAGCTGTTGCAGGCAGCAATCACAAGGGATGCAAGAAAGGATCTTGGATGGGAGCAAGGCAGAGGGTGTTAGTGTGACATTTCCATGGCAACAAGGTGTCTAACTGTGGGTCATCTGTGACTCCAGTGCAGAAATAACTCTGTAAGCCTTCTGTAAATAAATGTGCCTGGAGGTTGATTCTTCACTGATAGAAGTTCAGATTGTGTGGTTGCTTATGATATGACTCATGCTGTGAACATGCAGCTTGTGGAAAAGGGGTAAAAATCCAGAGTTTCCTGATGTTTTCTTACATTTTTAGGAAATACATTTTTAAAAAAAAATATTATTTTAAAAAAATAATAAATGCAAGCAAGTTCCTGAAAATGTAATATTTTTATAGCATGTAGGAGTGAGTTTATTTGGTCAGCCACATCTGTTATGAAAATTTTCCATAAGTTACAGTTCCTGTGAGCAAAGGTGAAAGCATGTCATATGTCTTTGACTTAACTCTAGCTTCTGGACAGTGTTCCCAAGGTCACATCCTATTTTCTATTGTGTGTGATGCTTTTAAAGAGGTCTAGACTTAGAATGGCAATGACTGTGATTGAGTTAACTTCTCTGTTGGGAAGTAAGGCTGGAAAAATGACTCCTAAGTGGTGCTAACAGTCAAACCAATTGAAGTGTGTAAAGTTATAAGTATTTGAGGGGGGAAAAAAAAAGAGGGGGTAGTGGGAAAGAAAACATCCTATCTAGTTCTGTTTTCTGTGCTAAGACTTAAGGTATCTTTTAACTAACTAGTGACACCACACTTCAAATGTCAAACAATTTTGGTTTTTTAAGCTTTCCGGTGTCCTAGATAGTATCCATTAGCACGGTCCTTTCTGGTTTCCCTGGCAACGGAGGCAATCAGTTCAATGGCATTTTAAATGGTGTGGAAAACCCCCAGCTTCTAGAGTTATGTACAGAAGTGCAAAAAAGCAGGCAGGATGGAATCTGCCTGCAGCTTTTATTTCTTTCTCTGGTCCTTTCAGTATTATGAGTTTCAAGGTGTGTGATGAAGAACAAATCTCTGTGCCATGCTTGTGCATCAGTGATACTTGATGCTGACTCTAAAAGATATTCAGATCCACACAGCCCCAGGGTAAGGAGATTGATATGAGCTTTATAGTTTTGAAACTGTCTCAATATTCGTATTTTCAATTGTGTGTATATATGTAACTTTCGTTTTGGATTGTTAATTAGAAACTTGCATGGTCAAGGCCATGCCTTGGCTTGTTCCAGTGGACAGAGGAAGGGCGACTGGTACTGATGCCGCTTTCTATATTCCTTTCTAATACAAGGGGACCCTGTGCAGTTTGGGTTTTCTGTCACTCACTTTCTGCCTGAAGAAGAAATCCAGAAACCCAATAGTAGTGGCAAATGTCTTTTAAGTTGTCCTTCACTCTCCACTTGTTTAGAGTCCTGCTGTGATGCATATGAGGCCAACTTCTAAGTCTGCTTCTTTCTGCAGTCAGGCTTATTTTCTTAACTGTCAGTACCAAAATACCAGTAAGGAAAAGCTCTATACTGTTTACAAGGAACAGCTTCTTTTTTCTTCATATGATTGTTCTTAATTTCTTAAAAATATAAGAGCTAATGTACTCTGAAGTGATATATAAGATGAAAACATGAGCGTCAACTGCTACTCTAGAAGCATCGGATATAACCATTGCTTTATGTTTGTGTTGATTTAGATTCTTTTAAGGGCCTTATCAAACCACTCAAAGTGGGCATAGGTATTTCAAGTCCCTGTGGGGACTGACCCAAGCTAACCAGAGAACATGAAAAGGCATTAACAAAATAAGTGCATGGTATACTTCATTCTGATGACCACCACTGCAGAACTCCAGCAGTTTCTGTACTGGTTCTGCCAATCTCTAAGCCCATGAGCATTGCAACCATGAGTAAGGTTTCTTGCAGGTTTCTGAGATCAAAGTTGGAAAAAATCAGGCTTGCTCACTGTCATGAGTGCTGGCAGTAGTACTCACTGAAGTAACAGGACTCTGTAGAATGAATCATAGGCTTTTTTGGGACTCTGCTTTCCCCTGGAAGCTTCATGATTCAGTTCCTATAGTTGCCATAAAGTAACTAACAGAAGCTCAGAATGACAGCCAAGGGAAACTTTAATATTCCAATATATTTAAGGCCATGAACTACTTTAAAATGTAAGAGTGTCATTGTTTTCCTAATCCAAGTATTGGAAGCACTCAGCAGTCTTCCAGCACCATTACCTTGGTTCTAGTGGGACTCTGATATGACACTTGCTTGTCAGGATGTGTATAAGCCTGTAACCTCATTTGATCTCAGGTGAAGGTGGAAAAATACATAGCATCTTCTAGCATTGTTTCTCAACACCTCTTGTGAATGCTGGCATTTTATTTTTGCCTCTGTGGTGGCTTGACCTTAGCTGGGAGACAAATGCCCATCAAAGGTGCTCTATCACTTCCCTTCTTAGATGGACAGGGGAAGATATAACAAAAGGCTGGTAATAAAGTAGAAGCAATTTATTAATGTGAAGCAGAAGGAAAGGCTGCATGCGGAAGCAAGAGCAAGGACTAGATGATTTGGAAAAATATTAGCTGAGCTTGCATGTGAGATCTTGCCATGGTAGGCCTGAAGATATACTGGTTTGCCCGGACATGTTTTTTCTGCTCTGCCTCTCTCTGTTTTGGGGAGCAGCAACTGTGGGAAGGAGGGTAAAGAACCTAGAGCTACTGAGTCTTAGGATGCTGGATTGCCCAGACTTGTTTTGCTCCTGTTTACATCCCGTGGTAAACAAGGTACATACACTTGGCTTGTGCCTACCTCATGCAAGGCCTATGTTTTCCCAAATTTTCGTAAAGCAAGCCTATGGCTTCACCTAATATGGTCAAGCTTGGCTAAGTGCCATCCTGATTGGCTATTCTCTGTCCAAAGTCCCATTAGTCTTGGGCTGTATTGATAAAAAGAGATGAACAGGTAACACAACATGCTCTGCCCTTGTATTTGTGCTTGCTGCTGCCGCCACAGCCTGCTACCATTGCTCTCTGCTTCTGGCAGTGATTCTGCCATTGCCTTCTGCAGGATTATGCTGCGCTAAACTATAAGCTAGCTCTGCCACAAAGTAACAAGCTTAGTGCTTTGGGCATGAACTGCCTGGAAACTGCTTTGACTTTACCAGGAATAGGCATGATTGCCTCCATGTGATAGGCCTACATAGCCAGCATGACATCCATGCCAAGACTGCACACTGCAAGACATCCTGCCTACACCTGCCAACATGAAGAGCCCTGGAAGGGGCACACTGATTGTCCAGTGGGGCCAGGATAAGGTTGGAATTGTATTGTCTTTTCCCCAGCAGCCTGTGAAGTCTGGGAAGAATCAAAGGTCTTAATGTCTGAGAAGACACCAACAGAACCCGCTGCAAGTGTTTGGGTACTGTCTGAAGCTATAATTGCCAATTGCCTTCTGCCATAAGCAGAAAGGAGCTCCTTGAGTCCATCTAGTGGACAAGCAATAAAATCAACTACAAGAACCTTCTCTTCCAATTCAATTGAGTTTAAATGTTGTATTATTGCTAGTTATTTGTAGTGTTCTAGATCCTATGTTATCATCCTTGACCTCTGCAAAAATAAATAAATAAATATTAAAATTAGTGTGTGTGTGTGGAGGGGCTGTGAGACTCCTGAATATTGAAAACTAATTAATGCAAGATGGTATTTTTTAAAAAAAATTAATATTGCTTATTAATTACCCTTCCATTACAAATCTTTACCCAGCAAATTAGTCTTCGAGCATAGTTGTATTTGGTGAAATCATCAGACTTGAGAAATCTCTGTGGCATCAAGAGATGGAATCGGATTTTTGCAAACCTAGGAATGCTGATAAATTTCATATCTTGTCCCTCTCCACTAACTTTTGAAAGCTTCTTTTTTTTTTTTTCTTAGGAACTGTGTTAAATCTCTGGCACTTTATGCCACTGGGTCAACCACCTCAATATAAATTCAGTGTTAAAACATCCCTGTAAGTGCTCTGAGCAGACATCCTTGACATGAGAGGTTCTCTTAACTATCCTGTGAAATGAGCAGCCAGCCTGGAAGAGGGAATGAGTTAGCTGTCTGCCATCAGCTCTCCTTTAACAGCATACCCTGACTGAATTCCCGTCTGTCAAAGTAAAATATACAGCTTGCTTGTCTTAAAGTATTCACAGCCACTGTTTTTTTAGCAAACAGCTTTTCGGGGAAAGAAGTGCAATTAGCAGAGCAATGATCCTGCAAACAGCCTTCATTTAAGGCATGTCCCATGTTGATCTTGGACACTTTTACTAAAAAAACAACAAAAGAAGGTGGATTTAAAAATAAGAAATAAACACTTTTTTTCCTTTTAAGAAGTCACTATCTGGCAAAAAATGGGAATTACTGCAACTCTGCTATTAAGAACCTTAAACATTCTGCTGTTGGGTGAATGAGCCATAGTTCAGGTAGCAGCAGACACATCTTGTTGTTCTTGTGCTCTCTTGGAGTAATTTTCCTGGAATGTTTCTTTGGCTTTTATGGTTTCTTTTACATTTGTCCTGCACCTTGGTAAAGAGTGCCATATACCAACTCTGATGCGTTTGGGGAAGGAGCAGCTTGTTTTTGTTACTTCCCTCCTCGCCATGCAGTGTGGATCCTGGCATTTTTATGAACAAAGGAAACAAAGCTAGGGCAGTCCTTTGTTTTAACCTGTATTGCTTTGAAAGATGATTTCAAAATATCCTGGCAATCTTGTTGAAACTACTGGTGGTGGTTTAACTAATTGTCTGTTCAGCTCTATTAATTCTGATTTGGCGACAGGCTAAAAGAAGTGGAAGGGGCAAAGTGCCTTTCTGTTACTGCAAGAGAAAAGGGTATAACTGGGTAATGCCTTATATATGGCAAGCTTTTCTGTTAAAGAATATTTTGACCTCTAAAATGTCATACTCATAAGGTAATTTTATTGCTATATGTCCACATCCTGCATGATATGGAGTTGGTTGTTCAGCTCCTATCTGACAGGTACCAACTGAGCAGGAAGACTTCCCTTATATAAGATTGGTTGAAAAAAAGATTAGATTTACAGAGCATTGAGACCTCTTAATACAGTACGTAGCCACGGCAAGATTCATCAGTTTTGGTTTCTGAGACCTGATTTCTTATAGGTAGTCCTAAACTTAACATTAATCGTAATTCCTTTTTCATTCATCTTAAGTCCCCAGTAAAGCATCATTGCCCTCCTACAGGTTAATTTGACAGCATGAAACAGCAAAATGATCCATTTACAGAGTAAGCATTTTAACTTTGAATTGCTAACGGTGGTAATGCATTCATGACACTGTGAAGCCACAGAAACCATCATTTTTTAATGACTTTACCAGAATGCCAACCTGTAATTTCCACAGGAGTTTCCTGCTCCCTTCTTAGGAAAGTATTTCAAAGACAACAGGTGCTCATTTTTAGAAACAAGCTTGGCAATGATTAAAGAGACTTTTCATTTTGGGGAAGGATAGGCATAGGAGGCTCTCTCACTCTGGGTCCTAGACCAAGGAGGAGTGCTGCAAATCTGTCACTACCCTACAGAAAGCCTGAGAACTTGGTGCTCTTGCTATGTCAGTGTTCATGCTTGTGAACATCAGAGACGTGGTTTACTGGGTAATCTGAATGAGTTTTCCAACGGAGGTTCCTAATGGTTGTTTCTGAAATAGCACAGCTGATGGCTCCCAGAGGTGCAATTGGTGAGACAGTGCATTTTAGATATGTAATGATGTTTTTTGCCTTTGTTTTCTACTACAGAATATCATCAAGTGTTGAAATACTTTGTCAAAAAATACTTGACAAGTATCACAAATGCTGTTTGATCTCCCTACCCTCCTAAAGAAGCTTATTTGTTATAAAGCCTGGCAATCGAACTAGCTGAGTATAAATGTGTTTTGGTTAACAGGAGAAACTTGCTTATTGACTGTTCTTCAGTAGTTTTCTTTTTCCCCCCACAGAAACCAAGATTTTTCTACTTGGAAACATCTTGTGAGGGTAATCCACATTTATAGAAGCAATAATTGTTTGGCATTCTTCAGCAATTGCCTTTTATAGTTGCCCAAGTCACAGCTGAATCAGTTGATGGCTATTCAATACCATGCTGTATAATGCCTGCTGTATAAGGAAGGGCCTGGCTGAAGCAAAAGATCATGGGACTTGGGAGTTCAGGTGGTGCCCTGTGATGCTTCCTGTTTCTGGGGGCTTCTCCCAGCTGCTGGACTGGGGTGTTCTTTTCTCTTCTGCTGGCTGCTGTCCTGGGGCTTCTTTCATTGTTGGCTTTTGATTTTGCTGAGCTTCCTGCTGAAAATGCAGTAGTTTTTTTTTTAGTGTGCTCTTTCATTAAATTCTTTTTATCTCAACCCGCAGGGCTTTCTTTTTCTTTCTTTTGCTATCTGCTTTCTTTTTCTTTCTTTTGCTATCTAGTGGGAAGCTTGTGTAAGCAAATGTTTTGGAACTTAGCCACCACGGCGTAGTTCTGTGTGCTGCTGGTCTCTGGTCATGTAGCAGTTAGGATTCCTGGTTTTGACCTAGGCATCTCAGATTCTATTCCTGTGTCAAGGAACGCCAATTAAAATGGCTGGGGAGTTCTGTGAGATCTGACTGTTGGAACTGAGCTGCTGGCAGAGTCAAGACTGCAACAACAGCATTCAATTTAAGAACCTGAGGCTAGTGCGCTAAGCCTCATCACCTTGCAAGCAGTGGGATAAATGTACCCTTTGACAGCTTTTGCTGTTTGTCTATACATGCCTGCAGCAACTGAGAGGCAAAGGTGTCTTCAGAGGGCTACCTGATGGTGCACATGTACAAACGTGGTGCACAGGTTGGCATCAGACCCAATGTCACAGTATAAAGAATGAAGGCACTCCTGGCAAGACAATCAGACTTTTATTGTTTAGTAACTGGTGTGGGAAGCTCTATGTACTCTTTTATGTTAGCTTCTAATAGTGTTTTGATAGATTACTAGGTTTTACAGAAATAATATAAAATTTGGTCCAAAAAGATCTGATTCCAGTGTGCCACAAGGTTTAGTTACAGTTGACTTCTACATGGCTCCTGTATGTAGTATCTCGATCCATTTAAAATCAATTTTGTGGCTGGGGAAGCAAAACAAAGAACAGAACAGGCTAATTGGTATAGAGACTACCAGTCCCTTGGTGCAGGAGGGACCAAACCATGTCATGTTGGACGAAACATTGTGTTTCCTTGAGAACCTTTCTCCAGATGGAAGTTGAAGTTAATAGAATTAATCTCATTTGCAAAGTACTGTAATATCTCCTGATGATAGAAGATAGCACATAAGCTACTGTAAAACTTTGAAGCGAAATTACACCTCAAAGTAAGTGCTGTAGTTGCCTTATTTTTGTGTGTAAGTTCTGCATCTTTAAATTGGATAGGTCATTAATTACAAAATTTTAATTTCACTGTTGCAAACTTATTTTTCTGTTAGCTTAAGCACCTAGTAAGCAGTGTGTTCTTGAACAAATGAGTTCCTGGAAATTTTCACCTTGCATCCAAGAGACTTGTACTTTATTTTGGAAAGGAACAGCAAATTCCATCTCCCCCATGAGTGCTAAAAAGAGAAAGGAAACCTTTAATTACTTTTTTTTTTTTTTAAATGATGTTTAAAAAAAATGGCTTTAGATCTTTTAGGAGTGTTTTCACTTGGTTTCAGAAAAAACCCAATCTTGATCTGCCAGTATGTTTGGGGTCTTTGTGTGATATGTTTGTCTTTTTCAAGTGTAGGAGGATTGAAGTAGGATAATTATGTTCTACTACGCAGAAATTGAAATTTAAGTAATCACACAGAGCTGGTATGAAAGGCAAGTTATCCCATTTCCATCAGAAATCTTGGCTGACCTAAACCCTTACTTCTTTAAGTGGTAGAAATGAAGTCTGCTCTGAAAATTCATTGTGCGAATTGTATTTGTGAAGTTGTGTGAAGCTGAACAGTGCTCTAACAAGTGTAGCTGCAGAGAAGTTGGTAGTTGGGAGTAGAGCCTCTTGTCTATTAGAGTTGTTGGGGAGGGAGTGTGTGGAAATCAGCTGAAACGATTACATAATAAACCTTTCATCAGGCATAGCAAACAAGCTGTGTGACACAAAGCAACATAACCAATTCTGAGTATGTAGGACCTCTGAAGAAATGCAAACCTGAACTGCCTGTTGATGCTTAAGAAATGAAATCCATCTAAAATTGCTGCTTCTATGTAACATTTAAATCCATTAGTCTTATGGTCTTGCAAATAGAAAGTCTCCTTCAAATGTCTTTAATTGCTTAGGATGTATGAAGCATTCAGTTACGTGAAGGGTAGAACTTAGTGGGACTGACACTGCATGTGGGAAAGGCAGCAAAATAGAAATCTACTGTGGATATATATTTCAAGGCTAATTAAAGGTTAATTCAGGTTAATACAGAGGGTTGACTTGGTTTACTTTTGTGTATTAAAGCTCCATGAATGCTGACTTAAGCATTATTGCAGCATTTGGGTTTTAGTTAGTATTGCTTTTTAATGTTTTTCCTTTTCTAGGTAAGGATTATGCATCCACAACCTCTCTGGGCAAGCTGTGCCAGTGTATAATCATAGAATCATCATAGAATGGTTTAGGTTGGAAGGGACCTCAAAGATCATCCAGTTCCAACCACCCCTGTGCTATAGGCAGGGACACCTCCCATTAGAACAGGTCACTCAAGGCCTCATCCAACCTGGCCTTGAAAACCTCCAAGAAGGGAGCAGCCACGACCTCCCTGGGCAACCTGTGCCAGTGTCCTACCAACTTCACTGTAAATAACTGTAAAGAAGTCTTAATCTTCTTGCTAAGAAGTATTTGATCTACAAGTTAGGTCTGGAAGAAATGTAAATTCTGATCACCCGAATGACATCTCTTTAGCTTGGTTCAATCTTGCTGCATGCCATTAAACTCAGTTTCAAGGGAGTGTTTTGATATATACTAGCTAAAGCCCACTGCCTCTGATAAATAAAGTTCAGAATATTGCTTCAGTTGACCACAGTCTTAAGTGAACTTTTCTTGCCCTATGCTGAATAAACCTTCTTGGTATGCTGGAAAGCTTTCCTTTTGAGTTTCCATGTTTTTACCTAGCTGTGTTTAAGCCCTGGTAATAGTGCAAATCTGAAGTTAAAAAATGAGTACAGGATTTGGTTCTTTTTAAAAAAAATTTATTCTTGGTTTGTTATAAATAGAAGATAAAAGATTGTTAGATTCATTGTAGCATAGTATCTTTTCCCATCAGAAGTGCTTGAAAATAAGATAGTTATGGTAGTGTACATTTTGTACTGAGAAGCCATCAGGACATGAGAAGAAAATTGGTCAGAAGATTGTACCAAATAAAATAACAGGAAGGGCTTCAAGCACAGAGCAGAAGGAACATCAGACAAAGTGTGGGTCTGCTGCTGAATGAGGTGGGTGACCTGGTGACAGAGGATATAGGGAAAGCTTCAGTCTTTACTGCAAAGACCAGCCCTCAGCATTCCCTGACTCTGTAAGTAAAAGAGAAAGTCTGCAAGAAGGAAGGCACTCCCTCACTCAAGGAGGCATGAAAAAGACCCCATACCACTCAGATATTCCTTAATTTGTTTGTCTTCTCTTTCTGAGTGGAATAAATGCTCTGGCTACAGAAAGAACTGGGGATTTCTAGGCGTTTTGTACAGGCTGAGCTCCTGATGCTATTTAATAGTCTGTCAGAAATGACTCAGCCAACATAGGCTGTGTAAAATGATCAATTAGTTGTAAGTTTCGTGCATTGCTGGTCTGTGGAGGTCATTAAACTTGGATGAAAAATTACTGTGGAAAGGTGATGCTTTGCTATTATTGCAACATCATTAAAAATATTTAAGTAAAGGTTGTAATCAAGTAAGTTTCCTCTAGAGGAATTGCAATCTGAACTTTCAAGAGACTATTCCATATTTAGTATTGTGCTTATTCTTTCTCTCTCGCTCTCACCTAGCCAAACAGCAGTGCACAGTTGAAAAGACCTAAATTCATCCATGTGTACATTTTTGCTTTGGGTACTAAGGAAACCAAGCCACCAGAATCACAGAATGTCAGGGGCTGGAAGGGACCTTGAAAGATCATCCAGTTCACCCCCCACCCTGCTAGAGCAGGGGCATCACCTATACCAGATCACAGTGGAACGTGTCCAGGCAGGTTTTGAATATCTCCAGAGGGGGAGACTCCCCAACACCTCTGGGCAGCCTGTTCCAGTGTTCTGTCACCCTCACAGGGAAAAAAATTCCTTCTGATGTTTAAATGAATCTTCCTATGCCTCAGCTTCCATCCATTGCCTCTTGTCCTGTCATTGGGCATCACTGAGCAGAGCCTGGCTCCATCCTCTTGGCACACCCTTTACATATTTATAAACATTGATAAGGTCACCTCTCAGTCTCCTCCAAGCTAAAGAACCCCAGCTCCCTCAGTCTCTCCTCATAAAAGACATGTTCCAGTCCCTTCATCTTTGTGGCTCTGTGCTGGACCCTCTTAAGCATTTCCATGTCCTTCTTGAACTGGGGGACCCTCAACTGGGCCACTCAAGATGTGGCCTCACCAGGGCAGATTAGAGGGTCAGGAAAACCTCTCTCTCATAATGTTTCTTCCCTTGTGTTGTGCAAAATCCAATCGCTCAGATATGACTCACTGGATGTCTGTTCACATGTAATTTTGTAATTAGAAATTAAATGAGATCAAAGGAAGCGTTCTCTCATTTACACTTTGGTCTAGGTATTATTATGATTTGAAGCTTTTAAGGGGTGATGGGGGATTTTTTTTTTTTTTTAAGTAGTGATTTTTTTTTTTTTTGCAGTTGTAGCCATCATGTGTTTGAGGAGAGGTTTGTAAAAGGGCTACCCTTTAGGTAGTTAGAAAAAATAAAAGCTCTGTTTTCTGGGTGCAGTCAGTGCTTCGACAGGGTTCATGAAAGCCAAGAAGTTATTAGCAGTGGCAGAGACTATTCTTTTGCTGAGAAAATTCATGAAAGCCTAGCTCCCCTGAAGTGGGATCCATATATTGATGATCTGTATGTGCACTTCTCCCTGTGTTCTTTATATGCAGCTTTCTTTATAAACCCAACCTTTTATAACAGAACAGCTCTTGTGTAAAATAAGGTGATTTTTCATCCTTCTCTGAGAAAATGAGGGGAGTTCTGCTCAAATCACAGAATGGTAGGAGCTGGAAGAAACCTCTGGACATCATCTAGTCCAATCTCTCTGTTGAAGCAGGTTCACCTAAGGCAGACTTCCCAGGGGTGTGTCAAGGTGGGTTTGGAATACCTAGAGAAGGAGATTCTACAGGCTTTCTGGGCAGCCTGTTCCAGTACTCTGTCACCCTCAAAGTAAGATTTTTTTTCATTATGTTTAGATGATGTAATGGAGATGGTGTAAGGGAATGTGAGATGGGATTTAAAAAAATTAGTACTGTTTATTCATTGTGGTATTCAGGACTCTCACTATCTGCCCAGTAACTTTTAATAATAATATCAAGTTCTTTGCAATGGTCATGAAAATGTTATACAAAGGAGTAACAGGATCTAAACACTTAAGAAATAATTAGCAATGATACAACAACATTAAACTAGATTGAACTGGAGGAGAGGGTCTTGCAGTCAATTATATGGTTTGCCAACTAGATGGACTTGGGAAGCTCCTTTCTGCTTAGGCAGAAAGCCTGGATTCAATTGGAGATATTTTTTTACAGAGTTTTGATGAAGATTTGCTAAAGAGGCTTTTGAGTATATTAATCTTAGAGTTCCCAGGACTAACTACAGTCACCAGACAGTACCCAAACACTTGCAAGGAGTTCTGTTGGTGTCTTCTTCTCCACTGGCTATTATAGGGTTTCCTGGAGGCCCTCAGTTTGAGAGCTAAGCAGATCTCTATGTGTATATTGATAGACCTAGGAGCAAGGATGGTGGCTTTGCAGGCTGACTCTTGTGGGGCTTCTAGTCTTTTGCACTTGTAATTTGCAGGTGTAAACCTAATGTAGTCAGAAAGTCTAGGATCAGGACCAGTGAGGAAGAAGCCAGAGATGAAAAACTATGGTGGTAGCCTGTTGCTGGGCCTGTTTTGCATGTGCAAAAATTACTTACTGCTACTGCAATTCCTCATCTTGTTTTCTTTGGAATCTCATGCTTGTAGCTCTTCTCAGAGACCTGGGTGCTTGTGCAGAAATATGTTAGCTGTGATTTCTGAAGTTGTCAAGGTTTTCATGGTGCCACGTACTTAAAGGATGTAGTTTTCCATCAGTGCTCTAGTGTGGTACCAAACCAGGGCTGTGAAGGGAGAATGGAAAGCAACAGAGTGACATTTTTCATCTTTATCATCTTTGACAGCTGCTTCATGCTGAGAGCAAATAAGAGTACCAATGAGAGTAATTATTTTCTAGCTGAATCCAAATCTGGCAGCTATTTTGGGGATAATTCTGCATCACAAGGTCTTTTCTCTAGGTTTTCCTGTCTCAGAGGATCACTAAACTCTCTCCATTCAGACAAAGGGTGAAGGTAAAAGTCCTACCTTTCTACACCTGACACCCTTACAAATGTGAAGCAATACTTGTGGGTGAAACTAAAAACAAGCTCCGCATCTTTCTGAAATCTGGGCCGTATGTATAAATGCTTGGCTGAAATGGTTTTGCCTCCAAAGAGTGGCCAAATCATTCTATGTTCATGCCCTTCTCTGATAATTTTAATGCCTGACCCTTCCTGTCTGTGCATAGTATAGCAGATGCTGTCAGAGGAGCTGGCTGGACACCCTGGAGCCTGATAGAGAGCAGTTGCATTTTATCTTCTCTGTGTCCTCGTGCTTCAGCTGCTGCAGCGTTATCAAAGGGCAGGCTTGCTGAGCTTAAGAGGGAGCTGATACTCAGACATCTTGAGAAGCTTTTGATGCATTCGAGAACTGAAGCTAGCTGAAAACTAAGTTTTTTTTTCTTCTTAATACTCTAGATTTGAAAGGGATTTAATAGCACACAGTTTTAATAATTATGCACTAATGAACATTGGTTGCATATACTGTTGCCCTTTAATAGCACAGCACATGTAAACAGTGTTCATCTAGTGCACAAAGAAAAATGGTTAAGAAAGGTTGTTACGTTTTCACCAGACTTAAAACGAATATTAGACTCTCATGTAAAATTAGTTCTTTTCTTCTCTCAAAATGAGTATCAAGACAAACAGAAAACCCAGCACAAAACAGTCAATTTCAGATTATTATCTGTTTGGGAGTTAGGCACTTTCATGAGGCTTACAAGTCAAAGAGAATTCAGTTATGCCAAGTTTTTGGTGTTTTGTGGAGGTTTGGTTTTGCTTTTTTTTTTTTTTTTTTTTAATCCCCCCCATGTAATGTTAAAAAGTACTCTCAGAAATACTAAGGAGGAAAATGAACTCTCTTCTGTTTGTTCTTTTTAAACACCCCCACCCTGTCCCCATCCCTGCCTTCCTCCTCCATTGTCAGTTATAACTTCTTGCTTATTTCTCTCTGAAGTTCTGAAGTGTAGTTTTCATCTTCTCTCAGTGGGGCAAATGTGTAGATAAATGAGCCCAAGTGTTATGTCATTTGTTTTGTTTTGGTTTGGTTTTTTAAGAGCAGAGAGAATAAGATGCTCTCAAATGAATTGGAAAGAAATACAGAATTATATTTGAAAAGAAAAAAACAGAGCATAAGCAGGAAAGCAGGATACATGACAACCCTCTTAAAAACTTCCCCTAACCTAAACTGATCTACAATCCCCAGTGCTCTTCTCCTCCCCACCCCTGCACCTCTGCCACCTATAGACCCAAACAAGGTCCCCACAGGCCATGAACAGGCACACTCCTGACATGTTCACCTAGATAAGTATTTTGAGCCAGACACAGCAGGCAGGAGGGAAGAGGAAGAGGATGAGTTGGCTTTGCTGCCAGCTTATAAAGAGGTAGCAGGATTATGGGATTGAATAACAGTATTACACTTCCCTTGGGTCCACCCCCTGGACTCTAGTGCCTAGAGGATTTTTAACGCTGTGGTTCCCAAACCTACAAAACTAAGTTAGTCTGTGAAATTAGTATTATTATTATTTTTTTTAATGGAGTTGACTTCTCTTCAAACCTGACCAGACTCAGGAGTGCTTTTTCTCCTTTTGTACTGTGTGAGAGTGGAGTCAATTGTTCCTGTACCTGTGTCCAAGTGCTGTTCACAGGACCAATATTTTTGAAGGTGTGTGTGTGTGTGGGGTGTTTGTGGGTTTTTGTTTGTTTTCTTTTCTTGGGTTTTAATTTCTTGCAGTAATAGCTGCAGATTCCTCCTGCAGCCTGAATGTCACCACAGCGACTTGCACTTGCTCAGGTTTTTCCACACTTCTATTGCTTTTCCTTTAACCAACTTGGGTTTTGTTTTGTTTTTTTAATTCTGCTCTAGTCAACAACTTGATAATATGAATGAATATTTTGTATTTTTTTCCCCTTCTTACATATTTTAATATATAGATTAAACAGAAAGTTGCAAACTTAATATACTTACTACTTATGTAAATTACAATTAGTATACTTATATTACTTAATATGCTTGTAAGCTTCAAAATTAATGCAAACCATAGAGAAATCTGGAAAAAAAAAAAAAGTTTTAGGATATGGAGCCTTGTGATATTAAAATTAGCTTGTGCATGCTGTCCATCTGGCAAGCCACTGTGGGGTTTTTTTTGTTTGTTTGTTTTTGCTTTTTTCTCTAAGCAATTGTTGCTTTCTAAGGGTTTAGTATTAACACTTGCTGTTCTCATTCTACATGACTATTTGTTGTTCTCCTTTTGCTAGAAGCTGGCTGGGATGAGTGAACATAGAAATTGTATTGAAGGTTCAGTTTATGTTACTTCTGACAATAGCTGATGCTTAAGTGGAATTAAGTTCAGCTAATTATGAGAAGGCACTGATCTAATTTTTTTTCCTAGATCTTTTGAGAAGTTAACTTATACCTTGAACAATATAAACATTCCTACTGTGGTGGTTTAGTGGTCACCTGCCCCCCCAACTTTGATATAAAACCCGGCTAGGACTCAGAACACTGGAAGTTGATAAATGAAGCTTTATATTTACAGCAATGCACAATATACAAGCACATATTTACAATGTATAACAGATATTTACAAATATATATGGTGAAAAGGTAATACAGAAACACCACAGCCCTCTCAGAGATCAAAATCCCCAAGAGGGGTAACCAACCACCCCCTACCACCTTTTCTCCCTTCCCCAATCTTATCTCACACCTGTTGATGCTGCAGATAAGCTGAGGTAGATCAGCCAGGGGGATTAGGAGCAGGAAAGAAGTTAGTAGAATTATTAAGAATGAGCTGCAAAAGGCAGAGACAAAGGAGACCATGCAGAGAGAAGCAGCCACAGCCCAGCGAGGTCTGAAACCGTCTGCGCTATCTATGTTTGGGTTACAATACTTAAAACAATTTTTTTTTTCTTTCTCAGTAAAGCTCTGGGTGAAGTGACATCCTGTGTTTTCCTCTCACAGCCAATAGTCTAATTTTTCACTCAAATTCTCCAATTAGTTCAAACCAGCACACCTATCCTTGTAGGTTTTTTCCTACTGAATATAGTTTTCTGTGTTCTTACTAGGTGGTTATAACACTTCTGCAGTCTTCTCACCGTCGACCTCACTGATGTGCAATTTGTCTATGAAAACAGATGATAAAGCGTAACTTTCCACCTCAAAAATTTGGCAGTACCCGTTATTTCAGCAAGCTGTTTGATGCTTGCTTGTGTGTCACAATGCCAGTTTTCTTGTGCATCTCTTTTCCTTCAATGTAAGCTGTATTAAGTTTCGTCCTTTATGTGTTTGTGGAGTGTGTGGGTTTCAGTTCCTGAACTCTGCACTTTGAAGGGGAATTGAATAGAAACAACTTTAATTGAGAAGGGTAAACAATGTGTTTGTCAGGCTAGGCACAAGATGCTAGTCTCACCTTTATTCGGTAGCTTAATGTGTGTTCTGGCAGTGCTTCAATTTGTGTATACTCAACACAAGCATTTTAAATGCGTATTTATATCTTGGCCCTTTTGAGAGCAGACCTTTAAAGCTGGTATCTCAGTTAATTAAGAAGTGTATGTGTTATATGGGTCCCATGGAAGGATGATTTGACTATTGGACCCTGAAGAAAAAAATAATACACAAGGATAGGGTCCAAATTGGCATCTCTGGGGTTGAATCCCAACAAATAATGTGGATCGAAAATGTTTAGGTTTGCAAACTGACTCAGGCAGTCAATTCCCCAGCTGGTGGCAATCCTATATGGAAATGTAAGCCACCCCTCAATCTGCTGTGAGAATAAATGGATTAAGATGTTGTGGAGAATTTAGCTGAGCTACCTTGATGGTTTTCAGACATGATAATTTCTCAAAGGGAAGAATCACTGAGTATCAGTGATGAAGTGTGTTAACATACAGATTTAAAAAACAGGAACTGGGGAAAGGGAGGGATGCAACCCTCAGTCTAAAGTCTCCCTAGATTTACAGTGACTTCTACTATGTACTCTTGTACATTTAGTTCAGGCATACTATTCTATTATGAAGCAATATTTCCTTGTTGACCAGAACAGTTCATGGCTAATGTCTTCAGTAGGAGCAGTCACAGGTACAGCAGGAGACTCTTGTGTAGCTAAAAGAAAACAGCAAAATCCACAATAGATAAGTCAAGTTTCTCATCTATATTCAAAGATCAGAAAGCATTGCAACTTCCTCCACCAAAGTTTTCATAAACACCAATTGACTTGACGTTATGGTTTTAAAAATAAATATTCACAAATAAATAATCAGATGGTTTTGTCTTATGCCATTGTGGGTAACAGGATTGTCCATGTCTTAGTTTCTGTACTAGTGCCATCTGGTGACTAAATGTTATTATGGAGCTCCTCCATCTGCAGCTGGAAGGATTCACGATAGGTTTGGCTGAGGATCAGGAGAAATTCTCTATGAGGGCACCTTGGATCTTTGCAGAGTGATCAAGCTAATAATCTATTTCTGGTAAAAGCAGTATTGAGACCAATGCTTTAGACATGCTGTTCATCTATGGCTTTAACACTGGAATGATTAGCTGAACTACTGCAGTTTATGATCTGTCAGAGTGGAATAAGCAGCCTTCAAAATAATTTGGGCTGAGGCAGAAATATGGATTTGGAATCAGTGGTCATCATCCTGAATTTCAAATTGTGACTCTTGGGAAGCAGGCTGAAAAGGTGGTTTAAGGACATGAAGACCCTTCAGCAATGGGGAAAACTGAGCTGAAAGAAACAGTAGAAGATTAGTGATTTAGAGGGCTAGAGAATTTGTCATTCTATAACAGCCAAAGCAAGAGACAAGATGCACTGAGTAAAGAGAAAAATTGCAAAGGTGCAGGGGTATAGGAGCAGCACAGAATTTGCTCATTATCTTGTAACTCCTTTTCTATAACTCTTACATGGTGTAGGGACTTTTGTAGGAAGCCTAGTGTGCAGATTTCACTTGTGTGGGCCGAGTCCCTCCTGCTGGCAGACATTCTTTGGGAGAAGAGGAAGGTGCTTTGAGGTGCCTACATTTGTAGATAGTAAAATAGGAGGTAGGATGTGATTTCAAATCAAACATAGATAAGATGTTGTGTGTTGGAACAACCATTTTCCTGACACTTATCTTAAACCAAAGAAAGATTTTTTTTCCTCTTGTGCAGACTGAAGAATGTGGCTTTTGCATTGGATTTCCTCTTGCTGTGCATTGCCTTGTTACTGTCTCCCACTGCCTAAAAACAGATGAAGCACAGAACCGTTTCCATTAAAACTGACTTGCTTATAAAGGGGAACAATTAAGGATACACAAAACCCCATATCTAATTACTTGTGGGGGCTAAGTATGCATAAGGTCTTTTTCATCCCACTCCAATCCTTTCCCACTGAAGAGCTTAACAGTCCTTCAAATCTTATGTGTCTTTTCACTGTGGATGAGCACAGAGAATGCCCTTGTCCTTTCACATCTCTCTGTCACTGCATTCAGCTGCCTGCTTTTATTAGGCTATTTTAGCTGTGGTGATGTGGGATGGAGACTGTGTCTGTCAGATGAATTTCCCTCGTGGTTCCCTGAGGAATCATCAGGTCACAATGAGCATCTCTAACAGATGGCCCTCCCTGCTGTGCTGACTCACCTTTGCTGGTTATCAATGGGTAACTTCAAAGGCAATCGGAGAGGCATGGGGAGCTGTTTCTATTTTTAAAATATTTACAACACAAATGATGAATAAATCAGTATTTATACAAAGAAAGAATGAGAGCAAGAGTTTTAATCCCAGTTTTGAAGCTCCGTCCCATTCTGGATTTTTCTTTTATCCATGTGTTAACAAATAATGAGAGGAGCTCCAGCAGATCAGAGTGATAGACACTTTCTGCCTGGCCCTGAGCAGATGTGGGGAACAGGTCCCTGTGGTGGGAAGGCTCAGGTTTAATTCCATGCTCTTTCATTCAGGCCAAAGGGTTTGAATTCCCTTGTTGGGTAAATGCCTTTATCACCAATGGTATAGGTGTTTCTTTTGTCTTATTAGGCACAGGGTTGCCTCTCATACCAGTAGGATATTTTGATCAAAACCTCTTTTTTGTCTGAAAGTTTAGAGATTTAGGTAGGTTTCAACAAAATGTGCAGCTGGAAGAATCCTTTAGGCTTCCTGGCTATATAACTGGGTATGTAAGTTAAGAATTCTGCAGGCAAATTCTAGTTTCTCATGAAAGAGCAAGTTTCAGCTTGAATTCAGAAATGTGTTGCTTGAAAAGCCTCCACTTGATCAGTGGAAGAAGCACAGTTTTGTGATTATTAACTCTTTGATCTACTTCAGAGCAATTTTAAGAGGCAGAATGTGGGCAGGTACCAATTACCTGTCACCATTTGCTTGCATCTCACTGCACATATTTAAGAAATTAATGACAGTGGGTGTTAGAACTCTCTCATTACTGCTAATTAATATGGCACAATAAGAATACCAAAAAGTGTGATGTCAATAGAGTCATTAATTACATGACAAAAGATAAAATTGAAGTCCAGTAAAATTGTGAAACATTCTGCTTTTTTTCAAAGACATTTCACTGCATCTACTGCTTGAATAGCAAGTATTATTAAATATTTAATTGGAAATCATGCTGCGGAAGTTGTCATGAGTCCAGCCAGTCAAACCTACTGATGAGTATTTTACACCATGCTGGTGCCATGCCAGCTTTGAAATGAAAGTGCTGGCTGGAGTAAAAAAGTATCATAGATTCTTCTAAAATGCCTTCACTATGAGGGCTTTAAGCCTCAATTAAAGAGACTTTAATGTCATTTTTTTCTAGCACTAAGCAATGCTTCCCCACATTAATTAAACACTTGCTGCCACCTACCTTTCATTACTGGATTTCTCAATTTCCCTAATATTTTCTTCTATAGATATAATCTATGTGCTGTTCTGTCATGAATTATTCTAAATTTATTGCGAAGCCTTCCTATGGTCTGTGTTATTTTTTCCTTTCTCGGAAGGCTCTTCTGATTGTAGGCTGACAGTTTGAGTTGCTAATGCTCCATCTGACCTGAGTTTTTAGTATTTCAATTCTTAATGAAGTTGAGCCTACACTAAATGTCCAGTGAACTTGTCCAGTGATGCACTATGGTTTCCATCTCCTAATGTAATACAAAAGTCTCTAATCTATTTAGCTGTTGTACTTATGGCCAGTAAAAGATATCCTTGGTTTGCCTTTTTCTCAGTCTCTGTCTCTCCATGTGCTCTCATTTGCTCTTACTGAATTGTGGTGCTGCGACTACAAATGGTTTTGATCCTTGCATTCTATTCTTTCATGCTTGTGTGAAGTTGCTTATGTAGAATATGGAAGTGGAAAAACAGATATTGGACTTCCTGTAAGCAACACATATATGATTTAAAAGTGCTCTCCTAGGCCATATAGGGAAGGTTTCTTTCTCTAGATGTGTATCTGTCCAGTCCATGCCAGATGCTTCTGTCTCTTGGCTGGGGGAACCTCACTGGTACAGTTCTGGGTGACATAAGGTGAGCCTGTGTCCTAGGTTTGGCCAGTGGGGTGTTCAATACCATTTTGATGTCATGCCTGCTGGATGAGGTAAAGGGCTGGTCAGAGCAAGATGTGTGCTTTGAGCAGTTGGCTGCATTGTGGTGAAGCAGGACAGGATCAGGAAGCTGGGTGAGGCCATAGTGGTCAGTGCTGCTTCGTATCACTTGCTTTATATATGATTTCATTAGTATTGGTATTCTTGATGGATTTAATCCCTGTCCAGGATTCAGCTGAGAGAGATCAGCCAGCTATATCAGTTAATGAATATTCAATACCATGCAGGTGTTGTGACTGCTATAAAAGGAAAGGGCTGGCTAGGGAAAAGGGTGATGGGACTTGGAGTTTAGACTGTGAATTGTGATGTTTCTGGGTTTTGTTGACTGATCTTCTGACTTTGCACTTGTGTATTTGCTGCTTGTTGGCTTGGTTTGTCTGCTCTGTTGCTTGCCACAAAAATCAGGAAATTTTTGGATATTATTCCCTTAAACTTCCCTCTCAACACACAGGGCTTTCTGTTATTCTTTTCTTCCTTATCCCCTTTCCTGTCCCACCCAGAAAGCAGCTACCTTGTGAAAGCAGCTGTTGAAACTCAGCTGCCAGCTGAGTCAACACCATAACAATTTCCTTGTGCTGTTCTGTTAAACCTTCCTTATTTTACTCATAGGGTTTTCCCTTTTCCCTCCAAATTTCCTTCCCCTTCTGTGAGGGCAGGGAGAGGCAGTTGAGTGAGAAGCTGGTATGGAGCTCAGCTGCTGGCTGGGCCTGAACCACAACATTCCTTTTTGATGTCCAACATGTGGCATGATGGGTTGAGGCACAGATTCTCCACTAGCTTTGTGCTTGCTCACTGGGCACAAGAAGAATGATTGCAAGACAGCCTGCTCTTTGCTGAGCTTGGGGGAAGCTATTTGAGACTGTAACCATGCCCTTGAAGGCAAATCATGAGTAATTTTCCCTCTTCCCTTGCATGTAGTGTGACTTCTTGTGACCTTTTTAGTTTGACAGCTTTTTCTACTCTGAAAAGAAAGACTCTCTTGAATTTTCTTTCTTCCTTTCATCAACCAAAAAGAGAAACAATCCTGAGAAGATAAAGTACTGTTGGCTACTACCCTTTTCAAATGGAGACTTAGTAAATGGTCTGGAGTGGCAGAGTATTTTACTTAATTTCTACATTTAGTGTATAACAGGTAATCATTTCACTGCTGGGCAGAAAAAAGCTTTACTGTATTTTCCCTAATGTTCTATCTTTTATTAAGTGTGATTTCTTATAAAGGTGTTCTCTTGCTGCAGCCATTTTTCTCTGGCTGATTAAGCAATACCATTAGACTAATGTAAAAATAGGATAATCACACTATTAGCAGTGGAAAAAAAAAATGTTTTCTAAACAGATTTAGGACAGCTGGTGAGTTTGTGGAGAAGTTTGATGTCACTGGCTAAAACTTGAAGGCTTGAAGTGCTTGAACCTCGGCTTGCATGTGTAGTGCTAGTCTGGAGGTACCATGACATATGACTATGATATGACATAAGCTGAATTCACTATAGTGTCTTTTCAACATGCCTGTACTCCGTGTTGGAATAAAATTAAAGATTAGTCTAAAAAGCAGTTAATATTCTACATAATATTAACTAGTGTTGTCACCAGATCCTTCTGTTTCTATTCATGGTTTGCTCTTTTGGCAGTGTTTTATCTCCAGAAGCTCCTTTAAACTCTCTGAACTCAAAATGTTCTGTGAAGGGCGAATACTCTCATTCTGGGCTCAACACTCCACTTGGCAATAATTCATTGTGTAATTCTTGTAACAGGGCCCTGGGTTAAAAAAAAAACCCAACACTTAAACGTTGTTTGCATGCTTGATTACTTTCCAAAACAAAAGTGCTCATCCTGAGCATCTGAACTGAGAAGATAATTCTTGATTTGCTGTCAGCACTTTGTCAGTGGCCTGGTTGTGAGAGATGTAGCTGGATGCAGGGGGTCTGTGCTGCCAGATGGGGGAAGGTGCAGCCTGGCAACTGCCTTGTTCCATTCACTAATCTCACAAATATTCTTTGGTGTTAATTTGAATGACTGCAGACATAGTAGCTTGGCCCTTCACTTGCTATTGGCAATTCGTTAAGGCAAAACTCAGTTCAGGGGTGACTGAAATGAACAACTGATCCTACCATGGAGGAGAGAGGCAGGAGTACTATCTGTATGCTGGCAATGCTGAAGCATAAAGCAAGTGTGTATAACACTTTATTAGATTCATGTGGGTGCTGAATGCAATGCCTGACAAGATTAAAATGCTCTATAACTGGAAGGCAGCTTCTCTTAGGGGAGCTGAAAAAAAAAAATAAAAAATCAGCCAATGTAACCTTTTCGTAGGGAGTAAGACCTGCAAGCATAGCAAATTGACTAGAAATACACTATGATTGATAGCACTTAACATGTGATTACATATTTGTTGTGTATCATTGGTCTTTGTGGCTTACCGAAAAGACAGAGGACTACTGGAGTCAATGCATCATTGCCAGATGTCTTTGGGAAATCTTGCTATATATATATCCATGTATTGAAATCCAATATGTGTGTCATCTACATTTAGTGCAGCTCTTTTATTTTTTTTCTTCTTTTATTCTCTCTCTCTCTTTTTTTTTTTTCCTTATAGAAATAAATATGCACTTCCCAGAAAAATAAAATGAGATTTGGCGTATTAACAATTAACGTCAGTCTTTTAATTATAGATTCAGAGAATCATTTCAGTTGGAAAAGGCCTGTGAGGTCATTGAGTTTCACTACCAATCTAAGATGGTTTGGGAGTTGCCTGCCCCACCCTGGCCCCAACCCCAGCTTATGAATTCACCTATACTAGACTCAGCCAGCTGCAAGTTAAGGAATGAAGCTTTATATTCACAGCTTAGCACAACTTACAACTNTTGGAGGTCTCTTCCAATTTGGCTTTTATTCTACTCTACTCTACTCGACTCTATCCCCAGAAGAGTCTCCCAACCACCCTTCCACTTTTTTTCTGCCCCCAAACTTATCCCAGAATCTGCCATACGTGCAAGGTGAATTGGAAAGATCAGTGAGGGGGGTTAGAAGCAGAATGATTAGTGGGGTTACACAGATCCAAGCAGAAGGCAGGGAGAGAGGCAGACACCAACAGACAGCTCAGACACTGTCTTATCTATGTTTGTGTCCTTGTTTTTATACATTTCAACAAACCCACAAGTGAATTAGGCTGTGAAAAGAAAACAATGGTGATGTCTATAATCTAATTTTTCTCATTAAAATATTCTAATTAGCCTCACTGATCCAGCCTGTCTACATTCCTTGGTAGAGCCTTCCTACTCTCAAGCAGATCAACACTCCCATCCAAATTAGTGTCACCTGCAGATTTGAGGGTTCACTAAACTCTCTCATACAGATTATTGATAAAGATATGAAACAGAGGTGACCCCAATAGTGAGCCCTGGAGACAACCACCTGTAACTGACCACCAAATGGATTTAACTCCATTCACCACTGCTCTTTGAGCCCAGCCACCCAGCCAGTTATTAAGCCAGTGAAGCATCCACTGAAACAGCCAGGTTCTCCAGGAGAATATTGAATGAAAGTGTCAAATGCCTTACTGATGTCCAGATAAAGAATCCACAGCCTTTCCCTCATCCACTGAGTGGGTCATTTTGTCATATTGTCATAGATGGAGATCACGTTCACCAAGCAGGACTTGCCCTTCATGCTTGCATAATGGCACTCAATATGACATCAGTGGATGTCATTCACTTTCATATTATGTAATCCTTTTTTTTTTTTTAAGACTAAGTCATTAAGAGGTGTTACAGTTTTGTAGACTGTCCCAGCTTTCCTTGGCACATACTGTTTACAGACAGCAAATAAAGAGCAGGTAAAACCACATTCTAAATGTACACAATTGACCTCTGTCTGGTGTTGATTAAAACTGGCGACTGCACTGTTGAAATACTATAGAGTATAGAATTTACATTAATCCATTTGGAGTAATAGATTTGACTTCTGTACCCATAAGAGGGCAGTGACAATTATTCCCTCTGCTGAAATAATAAACATTTTTACACAGGTACCTATAAAAATGTTACAGTGAAGTTGCAATGATTTTGTGTCCTTTAAAAAAAAAAACAACCTCTTAAACTTTGAAAGTTTGGGCAAGGGAACAGGTGAATTGTGGCTAAATGGGTTTCTACCTCTAGTTATAGCATCCACACCTACCTATTTCTCATTATAAGCAGTGTTTCTTGTACAACATGCCTGGTACATCTAAATGTGCTGAAGGAAAAATGATTGATTGGTAACTGGCAAAACGAAACCATTCTTTAAAAAAAATTAAAAAAGAGAGGAAAAAAAGCCCAGTGAAATGCCTGGGTGAAGGTAGATGGAAACGTAATCTACTTTCAGAATTACAATTAGAGAGCAGATAACCTTTCCAAATGAAATTACATTTTGTGGTCTGCTCTATAGCACCCGAGCTGACTCACAAAGGAGTTCGGAAAAAAAATAAAAATCATCAATCTGTCAAATACTAGCCAAATGCCTAGAGAGGCATGATGGATGGTCACTATTGTTGCTACTTTGACAATAGGAGCTCAGTATTGACCCAGAGCTGTGGCAGTTCTGAGCTAGAAGTGGCTGTGCCAGTGCAGCTCGTTGGTCCTCACTGAAGGTCTTTTTGTTTTTCTTGAGGTGTGTGCACATGATTTAAAAATAGGCAGCATTCAATTTCAAGCAAGCTCTTTTAACTCTGCCTTTGCTTTTCCATTAAAAAAAAAAAAATCCCCTATTGAATGCACAGAGAGGAGGTGAGGGGGCAAGAAGTCTGAGGGCATTGGGGAGGAGGCTCATCCTTCTGAAGGTAACATCAGTGCTTATGAAACTGCCTAAGTACTGTAGTCTGTTTCTGGCTTTCACTGAGGATTTTGTCCCTGAGAAATTAAAAACATAGTTTTCTGCCACCCTTCAAATAGTATAGAGCTATGTCAAACATGCCATTATACTGAGAAAATGTTATTCTACTAGGTCGTGTTGTCCTTTATTGGATCTATGAAAGTGATTTGAGATATTCTGTTTACTAAGGGCACTCAGGAAACTTTTTTTTTTTTTAAAGCATCTGCTCCTGTAGCAGGATTTCCCCTGTATGCTGTGTAACTCTTTTCTTTACCAGGTAGAAAAGATTGTAAAGGCTACCATGGCACAGGAAACATAGATTTCCTTTGTGCCAGTGTGCTTGTTCTTCAGGTGTTGCTGCTTGGGATGGATCTGTGTGCTCGTGGCTGCCTTCCACACCTTTGTCCCAAAAAGCTGTTTCCTTTTTGTGCTATGGCTAGAACCCAACAGGCAGGCTATGACACCCAGGCTTGCATTATTAAACATTATCAGATCAGTAAAAATACATGGTGAGGGCAGGAACTAAAGTTTCAGTTGTTTATGATGAAAAATTATCCATGCATTTGTGATGCACCAAAAATATAAAACCCCTTCCATTCTATTTTAAGATTTTTACCAACATAAAGTTTCTTTCACCTGGCATGTGCCATGCATATGCTGATGGGATTAGTGAAGCAAGTTGGACTTCATGTTCCTTTCTTTTTCTTGTACTGGATATGGTGAGAGCTCATTTGGCTTGTCTCAGTGTGCCCAGGTTTGGATGCTTGTCAATTTTGAGGAGTCTTTCAGTTTCAAGAGGGACTCTGTGTCTCTTGCTACCCTAATTCCAGTTGTTGTGTTCAAGTATTAAACCTGAAGCCTGGAAGTGCTCTGCCTGCCAGGTTTGTTTTGACAGGGTTTCTGCCTGAGCATGCTTAGCCTTTGTCCTTGCTGCCATCTTTGTGACATAGGTTTCTGATCTCTATAACAAATTCTGTATGTTCTGTTTGTATCTTTTGTCTCCTCCAAAATGATTTATTTTCCAGTAGCACCCAGTACTTCTCAGATTCCTGTAATTCTGTTGCATAGGTTTGCCTCTTGATTGACTTAAAAATCTGCTAAGTAAACCAAACCAGAGCAAAGTTTCATAAGTTAGTTATTATCAGAAAATAATTCATCCTGGTTTTGTTTCCCTTCTTGCTTAAGGGTACGGCACTGTTCTCTGTTTATGTTGTTCTGTATAGCCTTAGAAACCTTCAGCTTTCATGAAGCTCTTACTGCTCAGTTACTCTAATCAAGCTCTTTCCCTGGCCATGGTTAGTCTGTGCAGCAGGGAGGTGCCTCAGTGCACCTCTGGTAAGTAAGACTGGTGGCTTGGCATGCACAGTGTTTCTCTTGGCCTAGGAGCAGAGGTTTTTCTCAGCTTCAGAAATAAAGGGATAAGGGAGGAATGCTGAGTTTTTAGGTTCATCTCAACAGAGCAGGGATGCTCACACAGAGTTTGGATATTTTTCTGGCTTCTGCTTCCCGCTGTGGTAATTATCGCAGAGCTGGGAAGGGTGTCTGAGTTTCGCTGGGTTGCTACTCAGTTGTCATCTGCAGAGAGTAAGAAGCCTTTCAACTAACTCCTGCTACAACTTTGTAATGGTGATGTTCTATTGGTTTTTTTTTCCTGACTGTCAAAAGTGTCCACTGACAGATCCACAGAAAAGTCTGAGAATCGCTGATGCTTTAGTGGTTTGCAGTTAGTGCAGATGATTAGGCAGGAGCATGACATACCCTCTGGGTAAGCATCAGCTTGGCATCAAACAGCTTCCCGTGGCTCCTGCATGCTTCATAAACCTGGGAAGCTGTCCTTCAGGCCAACACAACGCAAACAACTTCTGAAACACTTTCTCAAATACAGTTTTAAGTGGACATAAACAGCTCCTGCTGCTCGAATAAAATGAAGTGATTTGTTCCTTCCTTTTTGTATGTCGCTCAGGTGTTATTCTTCCTCTCCCACATAGAAATCAAAACAGGAATGTGAAAAGCACTTTGGGTAACCTACATTTTTCTTTGTAAACTGCTGAAATACATGTAAAGTTACTCATGTAGAATGCTTTTGCAGATGAATAATTCCTGAGCAAAGTAGGAGGGCATCTGTTGCATTGCCTGTTAACTTGTAATAGGCACATTTGAGTAGAGGAGACAAGCTTGAATTCTTATCCATTGTAGGAAGATCTATTTGCTATTCTTGCAGTTACTTCTGATAAGAGAGATTGGAAGCAATCTGTTTACCTTCTTGAAGTTTTATCCAATCAGTGTTTGCTACAGCTTGTATACCATTATTTTTAGCTACAAAAGTACTTTTCTTTGTCACACAGAGTTTTGCTCACGTATGAGACATTCACTCATTGCTTCAGAGACTTCATGTTTCCTATTTTCCTTCAGGAGAGCTTTTTTTTTTTTTTAATGAAAGTGATGTGTATAAATATATAAAAACTAATGAGCTGGGCTTCAGTGGCTCTGCTGTTTGTAATATGTAAAATGTGATTTTTAAAAAATAATGAATACTTATGGTATAGTCTTATGGTATATTCAGCCTTCATCCTTCTGCTGCTGTAATTTTTGTAGTTTGGCTTTTAGGTGTCTGCCCTAAGAGAACATGACACAATGCCCTGTATCTATTTTTGTTCCCTTCACCTTACTTCTGTGGGCCCTTTTGTTGGCAGTGCTAGCCAGAGAGTGCTTTGCATCTGCCCTGTGGGACAGGTCATCCCTGCTTTTAAAAAAAATTTTATCTTTTTTTGGATTGATTTTTCCAGGTTGAGAGCTGCTCTAAGCAATGCTTTACATTGATGCTAAGAGTAACTGCCAGGGCAGACCTTTAAAATTTAGGCGTTCAAGTCCCCTGAACTGAGAAGACAGGCAAGAGATGAGTCCTTTCTGTGCCTTTTCCTAACCCTCTGACTTTCTGTTGTTTTCCTCTTCCCACCAGGCTAATTCTGTCCCTGTTCTTCCTGTATTACAAGCAGCAGAAGTAAAAAAAAAAGAGGACCGGGTCACATCTTGATCTCCCATGAGCACATCTGTGCTTTCCCCTCCCCAGCTTCTCAACAAAGTGCTGTTGCTGTGCATGGGTCACCGGCAATGGCACAATCTGCTGTTTTGATTGAGTCAGGAATGGCATGTAAAATATTGGCAGTGGCTGACTCAAAACTGCAGGGGATTGCTGCTGGGTTTATTGCTCCTGGGTTTATTGCTCCTTTTTGCTAAGCAGAAGCTCTTGATGTCTGAGACTTCATAGGTTCCTCACTGGTCTCCTGCAATTCATCCATGCATGTTGCATGCTGTTATTAGAATTGGGCAGCAGGTGGTGAATTAAAGGATTCATTTTCCAAGAAGAAAAAGGATTATTTTTAAAGTTACTACTGCTGCCTTGAAGCCTTCTGCTACTGCTGCTACCATCCTTCTTGCTGCTGCTTGTACAGCAGTCTTGTGCTTTACTGGGAAACTGTCTTAACACATTTTTTGGGGTAGACAGCTGACAGTATTTTGGAATGGATTAAAAGGCAAGAAGGATAGTAGTCTTCTGCTATTTCTCTTTACTTTTGCATTACTACCACCACCCCCTCCCCCCTTTTCTTCTTTCCCTCCACCTTC